>JAQQZZ010150180.1:0-12620 GCA_030265115.1 Mopalia vespertina | reverse complement strand
ATATAAAAGCAAACAAACCACTGTGATCTTATTCCAACCACTGTTGACACACAAAATAAAATAAATTTTATATTGCAAGAGTTGACTTGAGATTTTGAACGAGCTGACTCGCACGAGTTAGCTATAGCACGAGTTGACCTATGATCAAATAAACCGCCGAAATATTGAAGTCTAAATGAGTCTTTCGTTCTTGGGAGTAACACTACAAAACAAGAGTAGTACTCTTGTTTTGTCTGTAAACTGCAAAGGAAATATCGGTCGCTGACTGTGGGTGACTATTTTAAAGCTTTCGCACCGTCACTTGCCCACAAACAAATATCAACACAACAACTGTTGAGTATCGTATAAACTGTAAGAGAGTGACTGTCGCTAAAAAGTGACAGTCTGAGGCACAGTGATGTTGCGCACTTATGCCTACAGTCGTAACAGTGCATGTTCAATTCAGTTTACTAACCACTTCGAGGTGACAGTCCTCAAACAAGTATGTGCATACGGGACGACTTGTCTTGAGAATGAAGAATATAACACTCAAGAGAATATTTGAAATAAAATGAGGCGTTAAAAGTCCTTTCAAATCCTTCGTCCAGTTCCCCATCCTTCCTTTAAAATCTCTGATTTTCAGTGCAGTTTCGACATGTGGGGGATTGTATGAAGACAAAACTAATCAATAGATGTATACTTTGTTTAATAGTAAAACGTTAACTTTAGTATTTCGCCTAAAGAAAGAGATGTATATATGCTATACAATTTCATTATCTACATGAGATAATATTTAGGAAGATGGACGCCAAGAAAATAAGTGATTAACAGATGCGATTTATCCATTGTCGTGTCTGGCAAGGAAATGGCGACTTCCATGATTGCACTTTTTTGTAAAAACTTAGCATTTTGATTGTTAATTGTCCGAATCTAACTTTGCAACCTTCTGCTTTGTGTGTTGTATAGACTGAAGTGAGTTTTAAATTTGAAATGCAGTTGTATATGGTTTTATGTTGCTTACAGAATTAGTATGGACATTATTTTAAGCGTTATCGTAGAACTTAAGCACAACAACAACATACACGTTTTGACGTCACATAAGGAAACCCGTACAGCGGACTCGTGATAGCCACCAATCCGACATGCAGACGGTGAAAGCTGTATTGTTTTAGTTGGGAAAAAATTAATTTAAGACATTTAATTAACTGCTAGCATTTAACGTTACGCAGCTGAAACAACAACAACAGAAGACCTTTTCAGCTGTTTAGATTTGGATGCACTTCAGGTATTCTTTATAGCCGGCAAAAATTATAATATGGACCTAGGTTAACTGAAATATTTAATCTGTGTCCCCTTTATGTTCAGGACACAGCTGAAATACCTTAATCACTGCGTAAAACACGGTCCAATCATTCGATCTTAATTTCCTTGTTTTCTAGTTGTGCTTTATATGCCAAGTATCAGTTGTACTATAAGCCTGTCATAGATTCAGGTATCTGTTAGTTAAGTATATAATCAGGTTGGGGAGAGTATCTAGATCAAGCACTATTGGTACTTGAATCTCCTTCGGTGATGCAGCTTTTTTTCCCCCAACTTCTTGGTACAAGTTTGTCAACAGAAAAGTCAAACTGTACAGCCCAACAGACTACAATAACACTCTCGAAATGTTCACTTCCCGCCTGTGTTGTGAACATGATACCTTGAGGTCAAATTCACAGATTAAATTGAAACTTACAGTTAGCTTTCTCCTTTTAGGATTAAGGATGGGATTGCATTTCATTAAATTGCACAAAACAATATGACCTCCATTGCATAATTTTGCAATATTTAAGCCTATGTGTTGTGAACATGACAATTTGAGAAGAAATCCACTAAGCAACTTGAAACTTGAAATATATCCCCCTCCTATTAAGACAAAGGATGGGAATTGCATATTGCAAATTTTCTTAAAACAGAAAGGCTGACATTGCACAATTTTACATTATTAACTCCTATGTTTTGTGAACATGATAGCTTGAGAACAAATTCATCGATTAACTTGGAATTTATCTTTTTTCTATTAAGACAAAGGATGGGTTTGCATTTCAGCAAATTACGTACATGTAAAATAAAAGGGACTGCCATTGTATAATTTTGCGATATTGACCTTTATAGTGTAAACATGATAATTTGACAACAAATTCTCCAATTAACTTGAAACTTGTACTTTGGTTTCCTCTCCTTAAGATCACGAATTGGTATGGATATCATCAAAGTCCTGATCTATAAACAAAATGGCCACTATTGCATTATTTGGCACTATTTACATCTGTTTTTGTTGGGAACACAAGATTTGAAAACAAATTCACAGATTTAGTTCAAACATGGAAAATAGTTTCATCTGGTTAAGAAACAGATGGGAATGCATTTCAGTTAATACTGCAAGCGAATATGGCCATCACTGAAATGCATATATTTGGATGTATTTAACAAAAAAGCATGGCCTACTGCCGACATAACATATTGCACCAATATGGTAAAACTTAAGTAGGGAAAGTTTTTTTTAGACAAGGATAATAAGCATATTTTTTCAATATAATCAGGGCTCTCGGCCGTGGCTAAGTTGTAGCGTGTGCCAGCCGTGTGCGTTAATTCTACTTCGATGTACCGTTCACGGAATCAAGTCTGTCGACCAATCGGTATATGAGTGAGTCACACGATGTGGCTCCAGCAATCACGGGGGTGGTTTTTATGAGGTTTTTATCACAGTTTTCCACCATAATTAGGCAAAGAGCAGTGTGTAGTGGATAATCCGTCATCATATAAGTGAAATAACCTTGAGTACGATGGTAAACCCCAATCAAACAAACAAACAAATGAATCCCACAGCAGCTCATGCCAAACTTCTATCCCATTTAACAGATATGGCCGTCATCTTCAATGACTCCATAGCCCCGCATTTCACATTCTGGTGACGTCTGGCTAAGGCCAGTTTGTTTGAAGAGTAGCAATGATGTCTTTACTTAGCACTGAAGGAAAATTAACTTTCCAACTGAACATTATGGAAACGCTTCACATCTTGGTTGTGCTAGTGTCAATTATTATTAGAATACACCACCGTCATTATCATATAAGTGAAATACCCTTAAGCATGATGTAAAACACCAATCAATCACATTCTGATAATAAAAATAATGCTCATGGATTTAGAGCAACGATGGCACAAATTCTGAGGATGAACAGAATGAATCATTATCAGTCATTCAATTCTAGGTCACCAGGTTTTTATGTTGACATATCTTTATAGTACTGATTAAGTCTGTAGTTGCATTTCTTATTTCTATTTCAGGTTAAACATGTGTTTATCAAGTTAAGCTCTTGGGGAAGAAGATGGAGAACCTATACGAAATTTTACAGTGTAACAAAACCGACAACCATGATGTGATAAAACTGTCCTATCAAAGACTGGTCCGTGAGCTTCATCCTGATAAAGTTAACAACAGTTCAATGACCGATTCAGAAAAACTGGAAATGAAAGATAGATTTTTAGCTGTAGATCGGGCATGGAAAATCTTGAGTGATGGAGCGTTAAGGCGTGAATATGATATTCGCTGGCAAGAGAGATGCTTGGCTCAAGAGGGCCCAGTACAGGAAGTGGTTTGCCTGGAGGACTTTGATTCAGATGAAGAGCGTGATGTCAAGGTTTACGACTGTCGATGTGGCGGTTGTTATAAACTGACGCCCACAGACATTCAGCTAAGAATGGATGTTCTGTGCTGTGATACATGTTCACTTAATATTCAAGTGAATTATGACAGTGATCTTAATTTTAGTTGACTGTTAAGCTGAAGTTTTTGGTTTCAGTTTGAACAGTGACTAGAGCGAGTTTAGTTATATATATTATAATATAAACATATATTTTGCTGAGGAACTTTTGTGTTCTGATGATCTTGCTCTGGGCTACATGGATATTTGCATGATCTAACATTAATAGCTATACCTTGACGTGGAAACCATAAATCATCATAATTGCATGTTGCTCAAGTCCGGTGTTTAGATAATTTTCAGTATATTATGTGCTGTGAAACAGTAACGAAAGTGGAATGGCTCGTACTTCTAAAAAGTCACCGGAGGCTGTGGTTCAGTGGTTGGAGTGTTGAGCTACTGATCCTCCTGCAATGTATCGCTCACAGGTTTTAGTTCCTAGTCATGGGTATTTGAGGGAGTCGCTGGAAATGACTGGCAATTGCTTGGAGTGTCCTAGTTTACCTTCCACTTTTTCACACAGATCAAGAAGTGAATAAGGCATCGTCATATAAGAGGCTGTGCGGCAATGGCTAAGTGTTAAGCAAGTGTGCATACTCATCCTACTAACTTTGATGTACCTTCCACAGGTCCAATTTTGTTTCTCGACCATGTTAATATGAGTGACTTGCACTATGTGGCTCCGGCAATCACAGGGTTGGTTTTTACGAAGTTTCCTCTTGGTTTTCCATCGTATTTAGGAAAGTTTGTGAAATGGATAATCCATTGTCATATAAGTGAAATAAGTTTTAGTATACTACGTGAAACCCTAATCCAGCAAATAGACACAAATTTCCATAGAAGTAAAATACCATTGAGTATGACATTAAACCTCAATTAGACAAATTAACTAATTAGCTAATAAATATTATAAACGTTTTAGCTTTTTTTTTTACAATATTTAATCTTGATTGCATTTGTTATGTTATTTGTACATGTATCTTTTTTACTTGAAAACACATAAATCTTGTGTTTGCATTTGAACAACTATAAGTAAATATATCACAAGAGATTGTGGAATTGGTACAATGAAATGCAATAAAATGTTTAGATAATGGTGTATTTGTTTTATCTTCAAGTTTCAACTCGTCAGGATTGCACTGCAACTTAGTATTTGTGTAGTAATATGTACTATAATAATATATCTGAAAAAATTGTTTAAATTTCAATTCAGTCTTCTGCCTGTTTAATCCTGTTTTGTAAACTATAGGCCTGTGTTGTTGGAGAGAACGGACCGAACCGGGTCTTCCCCATCTTTGCTAGCCAAGAGTTTTATTCCGAGCTACTCTGCATTACAACTGCATTATAACTCAAAAACTATCGTCTGAGCCCGTCGGACTAACGCTTTCAGGAGTACATTTTACGAGAAACACCTAAACATTGATTAATTCTTCCAATAATTTGTTTTTTTTTCTGTTTTACAATGCTGTATAATTTGATTCTGTAACTAACCGCTGGCTGTAATTATACCACATATGTGCAATGGTTGGCCTGTTCGAAGAAGATTAAAATGGTTGTCAATTGCTTACCATTTGTACCAACAATAGCCTTCATCCACATCAGTGACGAATCGAATGTAAAGGGAGAAAACCGGAGACCAGTTCTTGGTACAGGATTGAATTTCCAACACCACCTTGAGCGTAAAATCGCTTGGGACATTTCCGTCATGCGTTGGAAAATTTTTATTACCATCAAGTAGCATCTCACTTTTCGGTCGCAGACTGCAACTTTGGGATAAACCTGAACTATCATTATCTAACCAGAAAGTCAGGAGGCGGAACTCTACTTTTAGCGACAGTTTCGAAAAAATACAGCTGCGTAAAATTTGAAAATGTGCTATGTTGTGGTTGTTTGTTTGATTGCGGTTTAACGTCGTACTCCAGAGTATTTCACTTATATGACGACGGATTGCTCACTTCACACAGTTCATTACCTTATTACGCTTGAAAAGCGAGAGGAAACCTTGTAAACTCCGTATGTAATTCCGTATGCGCATTTCAACTGTACATGTGTACATGCAGAATTTCCCTTTTTCTTTTCAAATCAATCGATCTAAGTCATTGATCTATTGTTTTTACAGTTGTAAGTATATTACTGTATATACTTTAGTTATGCTATTTTAATGGCTTTAGTTCGATTCCGGTATATAAATATGTTGGCGTAAACTCATACCTGACCTTGTGGGCATTAAACACGGGGTTCTCTTTCAATTTGAACATCTCAATCCAGCATTCTAATGTTTAAAATATATGGGATATAATGAGAGCAGAGAGGACAAACATGTGTTTGTTTTTTTAAATGAACTTTCTAGGTCATGACCTACATTTCCACAGTTACGAGTTAACGTGTTGCGTTTTACACCCAGATATATGTTAGGGTATATATGCTGTATTTGGTGGTTTGCCGCCGTTAATGCTAGGTTTTACGGTCGCAATGTATAACATTAAAAGCAACGCGTCGCCGGTAAAACCACCAAATACAGCATGGTTATTCCCTAATTTGCGACCATAAAACCTAGCATTAACGGCGGTAAACCACCAAATACAGCATGGTTATTCCCTAAATATATAGTTTATTTGACAAATATTTGTTTATGTATTGTAATGTGACGTCACGTGTATTATTGTTTAAGGTAACTAATAAACTGCAATGTTGCTATATCGTTCCTTGTACAAATGGGGAGTTATTAGTAATTTTCCAGCCGAACAAGCAGATTTTATGACTGTCGGTATGCTTATTATTGTTGCAGCACTTCGTCGGCACATATGTATATATATATAGGTGAAAAACCCGGGGGTTAGCAACAACCAATAAATCATTATCAATATATCGAGTGAAATAGATAGCCTTCACTACGAGTGAAAGGAAACAATAAACAAATTTACACCTTATTCCACCCTTATCACTCATCAAATTCTTTCCGCAGTAAAACGCAGTCCTCTATGTCATCCGTTTAGCTATTCGCAAGGTACAAACAGATTAAAAATTGATGACCAGTCAATGTATATTGGACAGCATGAATTTATCTTTTTGTGAATACCTACCGTTACTCTGATTGTGACGTCACAATGTAAGTGCGTCATAACGTTACGCGTCACAAAACAAAACTTTAAACGCATAACGCCGCTTAACGTGTTAAGCCATGTAAACAAATGGCGACGAAGGCTAGCCTAACATTATGCTTTTTTTTATCTACAAAACGAACTAACGGATATCTTTCTAACCGCTTGGATTCGCCATGGACTTAAGTGATGCGAGTTGTCCTATAAGCGGGCAGTAGGATAAGTTGCTTAAGTCTCTGTTTGGATATATACGTGTAATGAATCCATCCACCACCTTCTTGGATGAAATTCACGATCATAATTAAACTAAAAATCACTGCCAGTGCAATTATTCAGAGTAAATATGTATTTTATAAAATCACAATTTTATAAGCTTTCAGACTATGTATCAACGATATTAATATATACACAGACAATATACTTAAACTGGAAATTTGCCTAAAACGAAGGCACACATTTAAACGTAAAAACACAGCTCATTCCAGAATCCTTTGAATTTCGTTTACGTCCGCGCATTTTGTATATAAGCAGCGCTTACTAGAAGCAACTGACGCTTCTACTTGACGACGGAGATGGAACAAAGGAATGACGTCAGATGCTTTGGTAACGTGATGGTCAGCCCCAACCCGCCCACAACAACAACAATACCATCTATACATTATCTTGGAGTGCCAAATGAACCTCAGCCTCGGAATTTCTTGTAGAATTACTACAACCTAACGTACGTTAAAGGGTGGCAAATGAACTCCCAGTTTGGTAATAAGCATTAAGGAGTGCCAAATAAACCCTATGGTCATTTGAAACGTAAAATTGATTTTAAAAAGATTCCTGTAAGAAGTTACAAAAAGTAAAAATAAGGGTGGCAAATAAACTCCATTCACGACTTATTTGTAACATTAACATATCGCAAAAACACCCCCCCCCCCCCACACACACACACACACAAAAAAAAAAGAAAGAAAAGGGAATGGAAATATCAACAGTGTGAACGGACGACTCCGGGCATCGACGTGGAAGTATTGTGAGTAAACTAACTATCTTTGATTTTCGAGATTTTTTCATCTATGTGATAGGCTTAGTGTAACTATTTAGATATTTTTAGTATTGTCTTATATGGTTTGGGCCGGGGCCACGTGGTCTGTTTGTCGGATTTTCTTTGATGTTCCTGCAATCTCGGTGTGGTTTTCACGAAATTCCCTACCGGTTTTCCACCGTATCAAGGTAAATCACAGTGTTAAGTGGACAATTTACGGGGGTCACTTTATAAAGGTGTTACAAACCTGTATGTCCTTCCTGATTGTAATGTCAAAAGGTTAATAAATAAAAAAAAATCCGTTGTAAAAAGTTAAAGTCCCTTGAGTACAGCGTTAAACCTCAAATCAAGCAAACAAACCAGTAAAAGGTTTTGAGAAATATTCCCTACTTTATATTTATTTGTAGCAGAATTAACTGATGTAATATAATATTACAGAATCTCTTAATATCTTAATGCTTACTCGTGTAAATATTAGCACTTTTATATACTGGTATATGCATTTTAAAATTAGTAGGGTCGTCTGATCAGTATTATTGATTAAATAGAAAGAATACATCCTCGTGTAATTAATATCACACTTGGAATAGCTGCAAAGCTTCAAGACTATTTACAAACATCCTCCAAAAGTCTATTCGGTATAGTCAATTACATTGGCAACTAACGACCTTCATATTGAATGTGTGTGAGACTTGACCATTTTTTACCATGACGTTACGCTCTTCATATAAAATCTGGGTTTAATTAATCAGCTTTGAATTATTTTTTAGAACATAGTTTTTCACAAAAAAAATAAATACTCAAAATAGATTTGAAAGAAAGAATTATTTTTCCCTGACAGGAACCAGCGTTAGAATAAATTTGACCACGCAAACGGAAACAGACATGCATTAACACGATGTAGGCTCTACTACTAGTGACTACTAAATAATTTGCCAAATAGATCAAGTTAATCGACAATAACATTGCACTTGAACGAAATCCGGGACATCTTTAGGCCAATTTAAAGCATGTATATAAATAAATTCCCGGTGGAGGCAAGCAAATTTTTCTCTCTTCATTTATTCAAAATATATAAATACTATTGCAAAAGCTATTTGTCACTTTAGATCTCCCAAAGCGCCGAACAAGTGTAACATAGATGGATGTTGTGGATGTGTTTTGTCTTTTGCCCACCTATGTTTGGGCCATCGTCATACTTTGTCTACTAGTAGCCCTAAATGACGATTTACCTTCCCCATTTTCTTTTGGCCATGTTATATGCCAGGTATCAGTGCCATAAAAAAGTGTGTGGCGGTGTGTTCCAACAATAGGTAACATCACCACAACCAAGATGTGAAGCATTTTCATAATTTAGGAAAGTTAATCTTCCTCTGTAGTGTTAAGTAAAGACAGCATTGCTACTCTTCTAACAAACTAATCTCAAGATTCGCTTTAAAGCTCGTTACCTTCATCCATCGCCAACCGCGCGTGTAATCTATTTAAGAGAACACAACATAGGTTATAATGTTATTTGCCACAACGGATCTTTTACTACGCAGAGCGAGTCAGTCTCATTTTGTAACCATCAAGTACCGTCTAGCTTTTAAACGCAGACTGGGAACTTTGGTAAAAACACTCACCATCACTGTCTAACCAGGAATTCTACTTTTACACAAAGCCCAGGTGAATAAAAAATTGAAAATATGTTATGTAGGTCAACATAAAATTGAACTATTTTATTCATTTAAAAATGATTAAACTTGTTAGTATCTTTATAATTTGTTTGCTTGTTTGATTGGGATGACTGGTATCTTTAAAACGGGAAATTAGATTGATCTACAGCTGAATGACATCAAAGCATAGTCCTGGAGTATTTATACAGCTGTAATTTGTCTTACTGCGACCGCACAATTTACGCCGTTTGAGCGAATATCACTACATTTAGACATTCAAAATGGTCCTGGTTTATGACCAAGCGGGTTGTACGTAAGACATGGAGGTAACCAGCTCCCGGTTTTAATCAAACAAGTCAGTCTTACATAGAAAGATGGGTGTTGTGGATGTGTTGTGTTTTCTACCCACCTATGTCTGGGCCATCGTCATACTATGTCTACTGGTATATCTGTAAGTATACATCACACCTTAATCACATTGACTAAAAGCTAAGTTGTGCTATACAGATAAATCATGGCTATTGTGGATGAGTTGTGTAATCACGTAAGCTAATTTCGCGGCTGGAAACTGAACAAACAAGTCGTTATTTCAATGAACAGAAGGTAAACGTCATAACAGCCCTTTTTCGTGGCAATTTATTTCAACTTCCAACCAGCCTGATACTATACTTTGATAGTTTTGTTTAGCATATCAAGATATTTTCAGTGCAATTTGTTTATATCTTTTTGTATACAATATTTGCCTTATTACATCAATAACCCATTTATATTATTTAGGTCAAGCCCACAGACAGTCATTCATTAACACATTACTTTATGACACCGTGACCGTATATCTAGGTCACATGGGTTGGGTGATGTATATATTGGTATAGTTCTTGAATTAAGTCATTGGATTTTAAACGACGTAACTGTCTACATCTGATTGAAGTCACAGCTATATAAGAGTCCCCCAATGTTTTGTTTGTAGTAAAAAAGATCTAACACCCAGCCATACAGTGTTGCGTCGGACACTAGGGTTCCCGAAAGGCCACCGTCCCAGTGTTTGTTGGATAAAACCCCATATTACACGAGACAGTGGTAAACACTGAATCAAAAATGATATAAGTTGTGACTGTATCGACAATATAGTCTATGTTATATTACGAGTAGTATAGAGTGGGCAACTCGGTTAGCATTTGTTATTTCATAATAAGGAAGGGTTCTACGTTATCAAGTACTAATTATTTACTACATAAATAGTATATTTATGTAGTCATATTTAATTACATACAAAGAAGAAATGTACGTTATTCAGTACTAAGGTGCGGCGCCTTATAATTGCTGGCGGTTGGCGGGAGGTTTGTCTTGCCCTGGGAGGCTGGGACCCAGGGGGGCTAAGGGGCAACACAATGCCAAATTGTTGTGGTCTTACACTGTAAATTTGCACACTTTGTCTTATTGCCCCATGTTTTGCGTGTTTGCTTGTTCTGTGTCTTGTCCTTGTTGCCAATGGCATAGAGGGTGGTTTCGTTTACCCATTGGGCTAAGGGTTTTTGTTATCTATTGAAGTAGGAGGCTTTAAGAGTAAAATAGAAGGCAGAAAATAGGTCGGGGTACGTGGGCCGCCGAAGCCCCGGAAGCTCTGAGGGTGCTACAAGCCCGGAGACGTATCTGAGCGATTACAGGCTAAAAAAATCCATCATATCCCAAACTAAAAACCTTCCTACAGTCGAGGATGAATTCCATTTGAATAATTTGAGGCTTCTGCATATTAAGAAATATTATCGTAAGAAGCCTTCTGTATTCAAATTAATACAACTTCTATCCACAAAGAATGTAACTGAACTTGTAAAATTTGGCAAGTAGGCCTATCTAGAATGTGCAATTATACTGAGAGCATAGACTACTCACTGCTATGTATATATTTTTATATGTATTATTGATATTTATGTATACCAATAAGCTGTTAGCTTACGGTTAATAAACTTTACTTAACTTAAAATGCAGGTCATCAATTGAAACTTTATTCGATATGTTCTGCATTAAATAATATCAGAGTGATACATGTATTACAGAATTCTTAAGACTCTACTCAAACTTTGACTTTCTAGGCTGTTAACGATGGTACATGTAATTCCAGATATTTTTTTCGCATTAGAATTTAATAAATGTAGCCTACAGCTGAATAGGATTATTTGAAAGTACATATGTTTTTTATTTTCATTTTTCTAATTGCATACGTTGCATAAGCTATACAATGAACAATGCTCTCAGTTCAAACTATATGTATTTACTTTAAGGGTCTTTGTGTTATTTTATATACTTGGTTTCATGTCTATTTTTGTCTTCAGCCAGAGACCATTGTGTTGACTTTGCAGTGAAATTTGCACACACAGCCCTTCTCAAAAGAATATGTCCATAATATTCATATTTTAAGTTTGTTTACATGTTAAACTTATTAATTTACTGACTCACACGGCTAAATCTAAATGCATCATAAATACCTGAGCATAAGATGAAGAAGGCATTATGTTCACTTTCCCACACTTAAATACAGGACATTGCTAACCATCGTTGTTTCATCCATCACAATTTTGTACAAAAGGCAATACAATTCTGTCTCTCATTTTTTATTTAATATATTTCCCCATAACTAACTAAACACATGTACATGTATATACGAAGACACAATGGCATAGGAGACCGATCCATTCCTTAAACTATTTTTCCTCAACACAAAGAGTAGATAACAAAAAAAAAACCCCACAAAACAACAACAAGATTTTCAAACTAAATATTAAAGATAAAGGGAAATAAAAATTTAAAAAAATGGCAACGAAATTAGTTAATGTAATGGTATCTACATTAGATAATAATGATGATAACTAGGCAACGTTAATTTTATATGAGATGATAGATTATCAAAAAGGCTTTTTTATTTAATTTTTTGACACGGATAGCAAATAGGTAAACGTATGAACAAATGAATAAACAAATCATATTCGGTTTAAATGTATATATAATTTATGTTTATATAATTATGATTAGGATGATAAGATGTGTTTTCCAGTGTGGCGAAAGGGACATATTCTTCAAACTTCTGTTGTAAAGCCAATGGACAATTTT
>JAQQZZ010150169.1:0-12621 GCA_030265115.1 Mopalia vespertina | reverse complement strand
CACAAGGCTTGTTTTCAGTGGGGATAACTGGAGGGAGTGGTCTGGAGTCTTGGTGTTCTCAGAGCTACGGAACAACACGAAGCATGTTTGATGTGAGGTCTTTGTTTATTTGTTTGCGTCTTGTGATTGCCTTGTCTTCCATACGTTTGCCGCAAGTCAGGTTGTAGGTGATTCGTATAAACCTATTTCAGTTATTCATGTGTGGTGTACTAACGTCTTTGAATAACGTTCACACATATGAATACAAAATAGACAAAAAGGTGTAATTGTTTATAACGTCATAATTATCAAGCTTAAAATAACAATACTACTATTAAGATTGATCTTAATGTTATTCCCCATGTGGCTATACAGCGGTTTTAATAATAATACGGTTCATCAATATATTTAGACGCGATAGTTTCAAATCACATGCAGTACTATATGGGCTTTGTTATATACTCGAGTCCAACAAGCATTCTAGAGCTCTGGAAATCGTGCACAACGCTTACACATCAACGTTCCAAACAAAACACGAAAAGCATTCCCTAACGCTTGTTGAGTGCATAAAGCGAAAATAAATTCGATGTCTTTTTCAGATTAGACAAAGCGAGAAACACACATTTGAACCCTGCATTCTTGAAGGCCGCTCATAACGCAGCCCAGTCACATTGCTGACAAGTTGACTGATTTGTAATTGAATGATGCCATAGATATCTTATTAATAAACTAGTGCTTTTTTCCAATTAAATCTAAGATCAATAATATAACTGCATTATGCAGTTAAGCACTTTGATATAAGTTCATTCGGAAGTCCATTAACTAATTTATTTAGTTAATTTATGTAAATTGCAGTTTGTTTTGAGTGTAGCAAAACTGTTTGTACTTTGGACTGAAGAAATATTAACTTTCCAGCTTAATCAAAACACTGAAAAGTTAATAGCTGTGCTGTTTTCAATACATTTTGGAATACATCGCCATAATAAAAGGGAAATAGTCTTAAACACGGTGTAAACCACCAATCAATCAATGAAGCTGGTTGAAACTACCATGTGTGAGACGTTACTGAATTCCGTTTTTCTATGGCATATTAAATGCTTATGTAATCCTTTAAGAATGATCCTCGTAAAGTTCTCGTAAAGATGCTGAGGTAAGTTGTTTTAAATGAAAGCGTGTATCAGTGTTTATTAAATTTTACTGAATATTTTTAGGAAACTTTTATTCAAGATGCAGCTTTAAGGGATCAGTTCATCGCCTGAAAAATTCTGTATTTCCTTTTTTCAGGAAGAACAGTATTTTACTTATGACTTTTACTTGTTAATTATTTCTTCAAATTGACTGCTCTGCGATAGACACGTGGTAATAAATGTTTAAAGATTACACCAATATGAGACTGAGAGGTGTGTAATACCACAATATTGCTACTTGTTTGGGCGTTCATAGTTCTTGGCCATTTTGCATTATGTACTTGAACAACTTTGAATAGTCACGTATTAAGCTGTGTTCACTATTCAAATAACCTGTTGATTTATGGATTCAAGCGCATTTATCAATGATTTATTAACACACAAATATATTAATGTCAAATTGATGTGTTACTTGAGACACATTAACATTATATTACCTCGTATCTGGTCAATAACTGTTGATTTATAATCCCTAGGCGGATGGTTCGCTGGCAACATCGTTAATGAATGTCCAATTGACAGGATTGAAATTCATCGGGTAATGTTTAATGCAAAATTATGTTAGCAAAACTATGATTCAAATATATATTTAAAATATCTAAGTACATAAAATGGCACATGTAGTTTTTGTCGTATTTTCTCAAACGGTACCTTTGGAGTGCGATGGAATTCATTCATCGATCGATTTTGCAATAATCTCATTTTCCACGTCTTCTTAAAACACCATCAAACATTTAAAGGAACTTGCTTTCTAACCGTTGGTATTCCTGTACTTTTCCAGTTCTATCCATTAACCTATGAATGTTACAAAGAGCTACACTGCCAACTAATAAATTACAATGATATGTCATACTAGTTTGAACGGAAGCGATGCCACTGTCCACAACGCCAGCTTCAAAATATGTAGCTCGTGAAAGAAGCCGTGGCCAAAAGTCTGTTATATATTTGAACCTCTGTTATATATAATAAATTTGTCACGACCCATGCTATGGACTGATTGGAACTTTCATACCGCAACAATAAATATTGACATTGATTTGATGTGAGAACGAAGGCCGTGCAAATCATTGTTTTTACAGACAAAATTCCTGTTCTGCAAAAACAATCGGTATTTCTCTGACATTTTTGTGTTTTGCCGTTCACACCTATGATGATGACATTTGACGCATGAACATCGGAGAAAATAGGATGAATCGTTATCAAGGCACAGGAAGACATTTGACGCGAAGCCTGAGTCTTGCGCAAGTGGCATCATGGCTTCAAAAACAGAAACTGACCGCCATTACTTCCCAAGTATTATCTCTGTACCACAATAATCTGTATTCCTTATTTATTCACAATATTTTACATTAAGACCATTAAATCCCCTTAGGGTATTCCTAAGATATTATCTTCGTTGAGCTTCCAGCTGGATATAATCCGTAGTTTTAAGGATTCCGAAGACAGTTAGATATATCATCGAAATCCAGACTATTTATCAGTGTGACCTTATATGGCTTCGATGTCAGTCAGTGCTAAATATCATCTCTGTCGAGGAGTCTTCCTGATAGGTTAATAGTATTAACGTCGCATATGCTGATATTCCACCCGCGCTGTTGTTTAAATAACATTTTCCCACTTAAGAGTATTAGAAAGCCAAGTTACGACTCTATGCATCTGTCATTGTGTTTATATTTTGTTGCAGTCCTGAAGTCTCGGTTATCATAATGACATGTTTTTCAACACGGCATTAAACACCGATCAAACCATTAATCAGTTATGCTATATTTAGTTGTTTTGTAAATCTTCCGATGTTTATCATCCACTGCACGCTCATTCATTTTATTTAATTGAGACCGACATCGACGTAGATGTGGCTGTTTACAATTAAAACAATCAAATTGCATATCTTGTACAATACGGTTA
This sequence comes from Mopalia vespertina, assembly GCA_030265115.1. Classification (NCBI taxonomy): domain Eukaryota; kingdom Metazoa; phylum Mollusca; class Polyplacophora; order Chitonida; family Mopaliidae; genus Mopalia; species Mopalia vespertina. The sequence goes on along the minus strand of JAQQZZ010150169.1, from coordinate 9,550 downwards.
TAATAATTAAAATATAACTTTATTTCAGACACAGATATCTACATGTACCAAATATATTGATTTCTTGGCATACGGCTTGTTAAAGGTATTGCCAAATGGTTGATATCTAGAAAACTTAGAAAAATAATCCAATGTTCACTGGACAATTTGCAATTTGTTTTATTAAATTATTAAGCGTACTTGTGGAGAAATTTGGATTCGAACATCTATCTTTTATTAACAGTGACAGCTCAGCGATTCTCGAGTGACGTCACCAGGGGAATACATCACGTAACTAGTATATATATAAACATCGCCGACATTTTATTATTCTCCAGATTTTTCCCCTGAGTCGTTCAGTGTTTTTTACGTCATCCATAAACACATACAGAATGCCTAAAGTTTCAGTCTTGTTGTACTTGGTGAACCTGGGATCACAATATACCGTATAATGTAATCCCAGGTTGAACGACTAAAGCCTGTCAAATTACTTTATGAAACTTTGAGGACTGAAAGTTTGATATAATAATAAATATTCAATGCTCTTGATACCGACTTTTTTAGTATTTATTCTGGATAAATTTTAACATTGCCCGTGTCATTATCGTCGATCTGGGGCTCATATTTTCACAAGGTTATTCCCGTACGAATTGCTGGCAGTCTATCTAGTTGTTACTGTTCTAACATTCGTATCAGACATGTGTTCTTTATTTTCAAAACAATTTTGATCATAAGATAAATAACCATCGCTAAATTGGCTATCCGCGACGGATTGTTCCCCTGCCTACGCCACAGCTCAAATGACTGGTATGAAAAGTCATAAGTTTGTAAGTAAATAGAACAAATTCTAAGCATCGGAAAAATACGGGATTTTTCTAACAGATTGTTAACAGTATTGTGATTGTTATTCGGTCACTTTAAAGCTTATTTAAAATCCATTTAGGAATACCTTTAATATCTGACTTCTAATCGACTTCTGGGTACCTCGCCCAAACTCTTATTCTTCATATCCGTTTGTTGTGGTGCTGTTGGGTGAAGCTGTATGATTGAAAAGGGCAATTGGCATTTTTAACTACATGCACCTGTTAGAATTAGAAACCATATGGAGTGTACCCGGAATTGGAGTGAATTACGTGGAATATCGCAGATCACGTGCCATGACTTACAGACCGTATTGCCTTCTGGACAGCAACCATTTATAATCGGCTACTAGCAGCCCAACGTTTTGCATTCCGTCGCATACCCTTGATACCTTTGATACTATATTTATCCGATGTGCAGTGTGATTCTCATTCATTCTTGTCTGGGAGATCTATCAAGAATTTTCCACCAAAGTTGCACATCAATGATTCAAATAAAATCAAATCGGACTGGGTTGACCTAATTCCTGTTTGAACAAAGAAAATATTTATTTTAACTACTAGGATCTTTGGCGTCAAATTATGTGTTTGATAAAACAAAGTTTAGTTTTCGAACAAAGCATTAGATCTTATTCTATAAAACATAACCGCAAGACCTTAATTTGGCCAAGTTGCGAGAAGTAATTCTTTAATTCTTTACCTGTATATCAGCGTGAATCAATTTAGAAACAGACCCAGTGTCTAGCGTATTGTCTAATGACAGCGTTTACTGTGTTCCTACTGCGATGAGTGAAAACACTGCCGCTGGTCGTTGGCAATTCTCCAATAACCACAAGAAATTTTTTGACTAACAGAAGCCAAAGGCGTAAACACAATTTGTATAAAAAAGCATCAAGCTTAATTAAGAGCCCATTGGTTCTAGTGTAAATAGTCATTGATCGACTAAGTTTTTTCTCTCTTTTTTATGACATTCCAATGTGATTACAGTGATTACAAACTATGATGTTTCCAACATGAATATTGTAGCTACATGGTGAAAAAAATACTTAGTTAGTAACATATTAGCACTTGTTATTACTTTACCAATATGAGACTAATATAAGTCAACTATACTTCATAAATCATGAGCTTACATCCCATAACTATGCTATTGATGTAGTGCGCATGTCATAAAACACTAAAATTCTAATCCGTAAACTCGAAAAGTGTGTTTCTGTCTAAGGCTGAATTTTGTGTTAGGATTGCTAGTTCTCTGACGACGATCTAATAAGTCACATTATTATGTATAATTTTTGTGACTTTTAGAAAGTGAAGATTAACAGTATTTTCGTTACTTTGGGATAACACTTTCTTAGTTTGAACAGATTCCAGTTCAGAAAATTTTGGAGGTTGACGGGTTCCCGGACGGGTTTCAAACTGCAAAATTTTCTGAACTGGAATCTGTTCAAACTAAGAAAGTGTTATCTCAAAATAACGAAAATACACATTATTATGTCTTCAAAAATGACACATTCAGACTCCGTATCGGAGTTCCATTGGAGCCAGATCATAAAAGGTTTTAACCACTGTTGACTCCTGCGGTTTAAAACTAAATTAAGCATATCCATATGTTTATATATTTCATTCACATTTAAATTAGTTATATATATAATCAGGGAAAAGAAAGATATTATTAAACAAATAAATCTAGGACAGTTACATTTTCTGGACTGGTTTTAAAAAAATCACAATAATCTAACTTGTCAATTCTTTTGTGGATCTTAAATCTCCGCCAAAGATGGTCAGTAAATACCCACAGAAAATAGTTTATTGACCCTTTATTGCATCATCCCATTGCAAGGCCAAAAATGCGTAAGACGATACTTTCACATTCTCCCCTTGCTGCGATTCACTACAAAAATGTTGCAAGCGTTTAATTGGACTATTGTAGAAACAAGCAGCTAATCGGAAATTCGTTATACATAGAAGTCCACAACAAACAAGCTTGGTGCCACTGTCAATTAACGTGTATGTGATGATGTCAGGACTCGTTAATGGGACTAAGATTTGAAAAGTGTAACAGTGAAAAGAGGAACCAATTGCCTTTATTTGGAATATCCCGACATAACCCTTTGATCGTCACAGCTAATTAAGCTAAAATTGTAGTATTGTTATTTTTAAAAAAAACAGTATAGTGTCAGTGACAGGTCTAAATTAACATTATCAGTCATTATGTAACACATTGATAATGAACTTAAGGTCAGTACGTTCAAAGTATTTACGAACTTCCCTCCAACACAGAATGTAATATTGCTGTTGTGCCGTTTCTGTATTTGATGAATGAGGCGTCGGTCGATATGTCATTAATCTTTGTTCACACATAATTGACTTACGACCATTTTTTGTTTTTAATCATTTTGAAGAGTAATTTGTGAGACATCTCTGCTCAAAGAGATGAAATATGAACAGCAGCTGCTAAGCATCAAACATATTTTTCTATCTTAATTGTGTTAGTGCTGTTATTCTGACTGCGTCATCGTCAAAAGGGGTTACGACTGAGTAACACTATCTTACACGATTATTCCACAAGGCTTGTTTTCAGTGGGGATAACTGGAGGGAGTGGTCTGGAGTCTTGGTGTTCTCAGAGCTACGGAACAACATGAAGCCTGTTTGATGTGAGGTCTTTGTTTATTTGTTTTCGTCTTGTGATTGTCTTGTTTTCCCTACGTTTGCGGCAAGTCACATTGTCAGTGATTCACTTCACTTATTTGGCTGAGTGAAACCACATCCAAACAGACACACAAACAAACCTACTTTCCGTTATGTATGTGCTGTCCAAATACGTCTTTGGATAACATAAGAATACATAATAGACAAAATGGTGTAATCGTCAAAACGTCATATCAATAAATCTATGTCTATTAACTTCACTGCCGAAATACACAAGATTTACGTTAATTATGTCATATTAAATGTATTGTTAAAATCAGTGGATGAAGTTACAAACTTAAGTATTGTTCACACAAATTACCATATTTCAAAACACATATTAAAAACTTTAAAGTTTTAAAAATGTTTGGTTTCATTAGACGCTCATGCAAACCTATCAGCAGTGTGTCTGTATTAAGAAACCTATATATAAGCCTAGTGAGGAGCAAACTGGAATACCGTTGCGAAATATGGTATCCTAAGCATATGATAAGTTAGGGGCCATTGGGAAATGTACAACAAAAATTTGGTAAACATCTATATTTTAAATCCGGCTTGCCGTATATCCGTGACGACTATGCAGATCTCTGTCGCCATTTCCATATACCTCCACTGGCTAAAAGACGGGAATATTTGACTCTGCTGTTTTTACACGACTCTGGGAATAGTTTGTTCGACTGTTCATATATTATTTATTCCATTTACTTGTATGCTCCTCAGAGAAAACTCAGATGTAAGGAACAGCAAACGTGAATAAGACAAAATTATGTGATAGTTAGATGTCGGTTACTTTTGAACAGTTATTATGATGAACTTGATGTTTTTATCTCAAAACCATGTTTTAAACCTCAGTGGAAAGAGTGTCTAAATGTATAACTCTAAAATAACTTTTACGTGTATCTCTTTTTCTCTCACACTGTAACTGTACACAATGAAACTTTGTGTACGAGGTGAAACAAATAAAACATTATTTTATCAAATTTTAAAACGCAATAACACTATTATTATTATATACATTTTGTATTTTCATGAATAATATCTTTAATTCCGTAAATTTAATAAAATATCTAATAATTTTTTAAAAAATGAGTTTGTATATGCATTGTGATATGGTGTTCTAGATCAACTTTTGCAATAATTGTACATATTCCTTTACATGTTAACATAACAATTACATCTCTTGATATCTTTCTTTCTTTCTGTATATATTGTTTGTTTTTTTTATCTGTCCATTACTGGGCCCTTATGGCCTGTGTGGTTCAAATTGAATAAATGAAATAAAACAAATTAAAATTAGTTCTCAAGCATATAACAGCAATATTACAATATTAATGGTTGATATTAATTAAACTCCACATGTGTTTATAAATCAGCGGTTCCAGTATCAACACGGCTAAACAAAATATCAGTCAAAGCACATGCAGTATTATTTGGGCTCTTATGCATTCTAGCAATGTAAATCTATACAACTCGTCACAAAGCGCTTATACTTAAACGCCCAAACCAAAACCAGAAGCATCCCTTAACGGATGTTGAGCAGAAAAGGCGATAACAAATTTGATGTAAACTGCAGAAGAGAGAAAACCAGTAATGAGTTCGCCCAGAATTATTGAAGGCCATTCACAACGCATCCCAGTCATTTTCGAGACCGTATCTTGTCTGACTGACAAATTGACTGATTCGTTATTAAATGGTGCAATATATATCTTATTAATTAACTAGTGCTGGTTGCCAATTAAATCTAAGATCAATAATATAACAGTATTATACTGCAGTCTGGACTGGTTCTTCAACTCGAACGTTAAATCTGTAACATTTGATGCTTTGGGTTATTTCCAATGAAGTGTATGCGACAAACTCACCTCAGTTCTGCTGTAAAGCTCTTCGATATAAGTTCATTCATAAGTCCATTATCTAGTTATTGGACTCTTGGTTCAGTGCTCAGTGCAGTTTGTTCTGAGTGTAGCAAAGCTGTTTTACTAAGCACTGAAGGAACTCTCCAGCTAAATCAAAGCATTGAACAGTTTATGGTTGTGCTGCTTTCAATAAATTTTGGAATACACCGCCATCATATAAGCAAACTAGTCTTAAACAACCAATCAATAAATCGGATTGAAACGTGAGACGTCAAACGTCGAACTGATCAAAGTTTTATATGGCATTTTAAATGATCATGTAGCCTTTTATGAACGACCTTTTTTTCAAAATAAAGAGTTAAAGCCATTCTTCATAAGCGATCTGTTGTGCTTAATATAATATTGACAGGGTATATCTCGGAAAAATGCTGAGCAGATTTGTTTTAAATGAATGTGTTTATCAGTTTTATTAAATTGTATCGAATGTTAACTTTTATTCAAGGTGCAGCTTTTAGGGATCAGTTCATCACCTGAAAAATGCTGTCTTGACTTCTTACTGGAAGAGCATGTTTTACTTATGTGACTTTCGTTTGTAAAATTATTTCGTCAAACCGATAGATACTTGGTAATAAATCTTTGAAGATTACAACAATACGAGAGGTGTGTTAAATCTTAATATTGCAACTTGTTTGGGCATTCGTAGTTGTTGGCCATTTTGCATTGTGTATTTTGAATAACATATAATAATCACGTTTTCAGATGTGCCCTATATTCAAATACCCTGTTTATTGATAGATTCAACCGCATTTATCAATGATTTATTAACACAGAGAGACATTGGTATCACATTTATGTGGAACTTGAGACACATACACATGATATTGCCTCGTATACCTGGTCAATAACTTTTGAAATATAATCCCTAGGCGGATGGTTCGCTCGCGACATCGTAAATTAATATTAAATTCGCGTGTGTGTATACAACAGGTAACAGGATTTAAATTCATTGAGTAATGTTTTGTGCAAAATTATGTAAGCGAAACAGTGGTCCAAATATACAATAAAAATCACAGTACAAAAATGGCACATGTAGTTTACGCATAGTATTTTCACATATATTCCAATGTGATGTTCGCCTGCTATATAATTTTTTCAAGAATCGACGTCGCATGCAACCGAATTATCGACGTCTTAATCAAGCACCCTTGTTAATTTTAAGACAATTCGTTGTCTATGCGTTGATCTTAAGAAACATTCCCACTTCAATCCAATAGCATGTGAGTAGCATGTACAAAGATATGCCATACTAGTTGGAACGAGACCAAGGCTGCTGTCCCACAGCGTCAACTTCCAAATTTGTAGTTCGTTGATCGAGCCGTGGCCATATCAAACTTCAAAAAAAAACTGTTGCTTATTTGACATTTATTTGTTATGTATAATATCGTTTTTATGACCCATGATATCGACTGAGTTTAAGGTTTATATCGCAACAATTACGATTCATTCATTACATGCTTTGAATTTGAGACGGAAAGCCCTGAAAATCTGTCTTTTATACAGAAAAAGATTTCAGGTTTTCAACAACAAACGGTATTTATCTTAAATTGTTGTATTTTTGCCATTCACACCGTATGATGGTTGGCATAGGGAGAAGGTAGACATTTTACGTAAAGTCTAAGTATGACACTTTGGTTTGAGAAAATAACGGGCCACCACTATTATGGCCGTGCCTCTTGAATCTATTGGCAATGTTTTAAATTAAGACCACTGCTGAAAGTGAAAACTTACACTTCCCTGTAAACCACTGTAGGCTATTCATAGTTTATTATCTTCATAAAGCCTTCCATTTGATATCAGCTATCATTTTAAGGATTCACAAGAAACCCAGTAATATCTTCAAAATCCAGACGGTTTATCAGTGTAACCTTATATGGCTTCCTTTTCATTTGGGGATAAATATCTTCTCTGCCAATGCCTCTTTGGGTAAGGTTAATAATGCTGACGTCGCATCCGCTAATATTTAATCTGTTCTGTTGTGTAGGCTAAACAGCATAATTCCCACTGATGAGTACCACAAAGCAAAGTTATTTGCATATTTGATTGAATGTATATTTTGTTGCAGTGGCAGCGTCTCTGTTCTCAAAGTGAATTACATTAAAACACGGCATTAAACACCGACCAGTTCATCAATCAGTTAAGCTATATCTATTTATTATGTAAATACTGTGTATAACTTTGCCAAGTGAAGATGCCTATTCTCCACTGCACACTCGCTCATGTTTTGTAGTGTGAGGATATGACATCATTGTGCTGATCTCAACATTATTTGTACACACAGCATGACCACCATTTTATATGTGATTTTGTGTTAACCACTTACCGCCTTATTGTAAGTCTATTGACAGAAAGATCAAGAAATAGCCAGAAATTATAACAATCAAAAACAAACAACTAATGATGGAGATGATGAACCCGATGATAGCATCGTCAACAATTTTTCATCCATTGGACTGGAAGGCCGTCTTATGAATGAAGCAATTTAAGTATGGAATACAGCTAAAGAAATGTCAACAATTAATAGAGGCTGTGTAGAGCTGCTATCTGTTAACTGCGACGAGCTATGAATGGACAACCAGAGATATTTTAATGGCGTATGGACGATCACACAAAACAAAATTTGCACAATCGCCTCTGTGGAAAAGGGACATAGAATCGTATGTATATGTTGCACAGAACACGAAGTATGAAGAATGCAACAGACTGGTTACTTTCTTTGTCACTGTCTTCTGGACAACAATGGTTTATTATCGGCCACTAAGCCTTCAAAGTTTTGTTTTGCTTTTAGTATCCTTGAAAACGGTTCATATTCGTTTCTCTGCATTTACTTTTTTCAGGGAAAACTATAAATAATCATCCCGTATAGTTGCACAGCAAAGATTCAAATAAAATAAAATCGGACTGGGTTGACCTAATTCCTGTTTCAACAAAGAAAAGATTCCTTTTTAACTACTAGGATCTTTGGCGTCAAATTATGTGTTTTATAAAAAAAGCTTATTTTTCGAACAATGCATCAGGTCTTATTCTATAAAACATAACCGCAAAACCTTAATTTGGCCAAGTTGCGAGAAGTATTTCTTTACCAGAGTCTTTTTGTATATCAGCGTGAGCCAATTAAGAACAGACATAGTGTCTAGTGTATTGTCTTTTGACAGCGTTTGGTGTTTTCCTACTGCGATGAGTGAAAACACTGCCGCTGGTCGTTGGCACTGTTCCAATAACAACAAGAACTTTTCATTTGACTAACAGAAGCCAAAGGCGTAAACACAACTAGTATAAAAAGTATTTAGCATAATTAAGAGCTCATTGGTTCCAATGTGAATCGTCATTGATCGACTAAGGTTTTTCTCTCTTTTTTATGACATTCCAATGTGATTATAGTGATTACAAACTATGATGTTTTCCTACATGAGTACTGTAGTTACATGGTGACAAAAACACTAAGTTAATAACATATTAGCACTTATTCAAGTGTTACTTTAACAATATGAATAAAATAAATCATATACTTATCGACTAATATAAGGCAACTAGTTCATATATCATGAGCTTACATCCAATTAGTATGCTATTGATGTAGTGCGCATGTCATAAAACATTAAAATTCTAATCCGTAAACTCGAAAAGTTTAAATCGAATTTTGTGTTAGAATTAATAGTTCTCCGACGACAAGCTAATAGGTCACATTATTATGTGTTAATAAATGGCACAAACAGACTCCGTATCGGAGTTCAATTGAGCCAGATCATAAAAGGTTTTAACCACTGTTGACCGCTGCGGTTCAAAACTAAATTAAACCTATCCATATATTTATATTTTTCATTCAGGTTTAAATAAGTTATATATATTATCAGGGAAAAGAAAGATATTATTAAACAAATAAATCTAGGACAGTTAAATTGTCATGACTGGTTTAAAAAAATTCACAACAATTTAACTTGTTGTCAAATCTTTTGTGGATCTAAAATCTCCGCCAGGGATGGTCAGTTTGTTTGTTTGTTTGTTTGATTGGTGTTTAACGTCGTACTCAATGGTATTTCACTTATATGACGACGGACAAAAATACAGAACAGCACAAACAAATCTGCTTCCCGTTACCCTTTAGCTCT
>JAQQZZ010150158.1:0-12621 GCA_030265115.1 Mopalia vespertina | reverse complement strand
GGAGTAGGCAAAACAACATGTGCCATATATGGCACTCTGGGCACTAGAGGGTTAAATCAGTATTCATATCATTCTACCTTGACAGTTTTTGTAAATGTTAAGGAATGTTGTCAACCTAGGCTGCTATCAGTTTACGATTAATAAAAAATAATAGAGAGGAAGAAATAAACATCATTCTTTTCCAGCAGGCTTTTGAAAGGGAGCTTCCTGGTGCTCTCAGATCTATGTAGCAACATGTAGCGGATCTGTTTATGATGTCCTTGTATTGCGTCCTGTATATGTCCTGTTTTGTCCTTGTTTGTTGCTAGTGGTGTTGAGGGTGATTTCCTTCATCCATGGGGCTGGTTTGCCGTCATATGAGTGAAATAACTTTAAGCATGGCATAAAACCACTATCAAACAAACAAAAATCGTTTTCCACAGAACATTCCTATTTAACACAAAAAGTTTTTGGTTGTGTTGTTACTGTTCACAAGGGATTGCAATCAGGTGATCAGTGACTACCATTCAAAGTCTGTCAATAACCGATCAATATTGAGAGACTTTTCTATGGGAAATAACAACAAGGGATCAATTCACAGCTTTATTTTATAATAATTGATCCAAATTTGTGCCCATATTTCAAAAGTTGTTCACTGATAGAATTCTCATCAGCGCAGTAATTGATTATTTATAATAGCATTCACAGAGAGCGGGAAAGGTTCTAAGTATCCTTTGTTTTGGTTTCAGTCCTCGCGTTAGAAGACGCTCACGCTCCTACAGCACCTGTTCCCCATTAGATCTCAAAGGTTTGATAAAGGTTGTGGCTGTTCCAAAGAGGGTCCCCGACATCGTAGTTGAACCTGCATCTCCAGAAAAACCGACCCCCTCCCCATCACCTTTTACTCCCTGCCCGACATCACCCCGCCCTTCATCACCCCGCAGCAAGACCGGTATCCAGGTTGTAGATAAGGCTGTTACTCTCATCGAAAAAATGTTTGCAGAATTTTGGGTCAGTAATACTGAAATTTGTTTTTTAAGGTTTCATAAAATGAAAAAGAATGGTTTAGAGTAAAAAATGTGTCAAGGACACAAAATTGAATCTATTTATTAAATTGTGTTTATCAAGATTTGATTGCTGGGCCTCATAAAGCATGAAAAATTGTCAGTTTTAAATATCCAAAATGTCATAATTATGATTAAGCACATTGTAACTGTACAAGCTGAGTGAATTATTTAAGCACGTTGTCTTAAGCGAATGGTTTGGAGGGAATTCTATCTTGCCCTGGTGCTCTCGGAATTAAAACACAATCAAGCACACAAACAAACATGTTGCTTCAACTTACCACAATTTTACGTTTCAAATAAAGCAGTTGAATTTTGTGTCCAGTTAGTTAAACCATTAGCCCAAATGAAGCTGGACCTCTGGTAAACAGAATTGTGTTTCAAGCATAGTCAAACTCACCTCCCTTAACACTGGAGGAACATCAATTTTCTATCAAAGCAAAATGCCTTGGATTTTATATTGTGCTTGTGTGACCTTTTACTTTTGGAGCACATTATCGTCATATAATGAAAAGACCTTAGGCATGGTGTAAAACAAAAATCAATCCACCAATATAGAGTAAAAAAGAAAGGAGGCCCATGGACCCCTGTAGTGTACAGCTCATACAACAGGTAACTGTTCCAAATAAGATATGGAAGGAGGGCTTGTTTTACTGAGGCCTGTAGTCTGTTTTCCACCAAGTTACACATAATCCCCAGTCAGAGCTTAAGTTTAATACCCTTGAGTATGAAATTAAGCACCGATCAAACAATCTGAATACCATGTATTACTGAATTTAAGAACAGACTGGAAAGACATACAAAGCGGTCCTAAATGTATAAGATATATCATCGGATTTGTCTTGTAGGAGGAGACAGAGAAGAACTATAAAGAGACTGTACGCTCTTTGGAATCTGAAAATAGACTAAAGGATATGGCAATCACTAACTTGGAATCCAAAGTCAATGAATTACAGGTTTGTGAATATCTTTATTAAATAGGAATCTGTCCCATGACTTTTAAACCTTAGGATTGCCTGCTCACCAGATCTCTCCTAAAGCACAATTAGGTTTTTTAATACCAGTGCAGTACGTTTCAGATTTTTACATTGTTTTGTTCTCCAGACTTCTTGTTACTGTAAGAGACTCCTTACCGAGTCAACTCAGTGCTGGGTAAACTTTAGCATTAAGGTGGGGACAAGAAAGGTTGATGGCTACAAAATGCCCTGGCCTCTTTAAAGTGAAAGAGAGCTCAAAATAAAGGAATCTGGATAGATAATTCATAATCAACAGTTGTGAAAAATGGTGTTTGGAGTGTAAGGATAGCATTCATAATGACATAAGAATTGATTTGATAACTGACTTGGCAACTCATGTATGGTGAGCTGTGCATGCCATGTCGCATTCTCTCTCTCTAACATGGACCATTATTAAGTAAGTATTCCTGAAAATCATTTCGGATAATTTTCGATAATTTAGGGTCAATTAATTAATAGACTTATTAGACTTATATACCGGTGGGTATTATTTCTTGAATGGTAGTCAGTGCTTTGATACAGAAATCATATGGCACCGAGCAACCACCATACATGGGTTACCAAGTCAGTTACTAAATTGTCTAACATGATTAAAAAAGCAATCCACCACATTTGAACCCATTTGTTTTCTTCCCCTTTAACACAACAACGCCTGTCAAAACTTACAAAATTTGGCGCATCCGTCATGTAAGGCAAAACTTGAATTTTGAGTTCTTGGTTAGGGCTAATACCATACTATAGCCCTCAGCCTGTAATCTTAATCCTAATATTTAACCTAAACTAAATCTAACCCTAAACCTATAATCCGGACACTACAATTCACGTCCTATCTTACATAACAGATTTATCTAAAATTTGCTGGTTCACAACATATTTGTATACAGCTTTTCTGTAACCTTACCAGTTCATTATCTCAACAGGACTTGCCAATTGAATTAAAATCAGATCTCAAAAACGCTCCCCGTGTTTTGTTTGTCGCTATATTGAGATCTAACGCAATCACTCCCGGTATTATGTCGATTGGTTTCTTAAACTGACCAATCACAGAGCTGGTTCTCATTTCTGGTTTGTAAAAGCCGAAGATTTCCGCTGACATATTTTTACATGACCAATGGATACATGCATGCATAATCAACAAACACCATTCAAATAATATGCTTTGAGTGGAATTTGATTTTCCTCGTTTACATGCGACTTACAACATTAACACAGAAGAAAATCGGACAACTTCTGCTTTATTTGGCTGAAGTTGGTGTTTACCATGGCCCCGTGTTATCTGTGTTTTTATTGGACAACTGAAACCGTGACCTTTCGTGAACCCCAGTAAGCTTGACCTAATTTAACAGTATTAGTAGAGTGATTGCCTTAGATCTCAATATAGCGACATGGGGAGCGTTTTTAAGATCTGATTTTAATTAGATTTCAGGACTTGCATAACCATTATATTTTGATGTTTAATAACCTTTTTCAAAAATCTGTTTTATTTTTCATTCCAGTTTGAGATAGCTCAGTTACAGTGTAGAATAATGGCTGAGAGGACGGACGACAAACCACATCTGAAAACCAAAGATCCACCAGTTCGACAACGCTCATTACCCGAAAAATCTGCCGTACCTTACCCAGAGTTAAAAGACCAATCCGATGCTGATATCGTAGGAGAGAGAAAGGGTACACAAGTTTAAGACACGCAACCTCATACCTAATGGGAAAATTGGTTTATTAGTTTGAATGAGAAAAATTCTGCGCAAAATTTTGACATGGAAATATGACATGAAACGTGAAAGACACACATGTTCAACTTGAGAAAACTGACAATAGCTTTTAAAAATGGTGCCTATCAATTTGAAATCGCTTGCAAAGGATATATTTAATTCTCAGTGATGAATAAGTCAACCAGGGCAAATATGTCAATATTTGAGGAAATTAGAGTATGTGGTTTTACTGGTTTATTTGAAGATCAAAGGAAGATCAAGAAATTTGTCTTGGTTTGTGGCAAAACTATCACGGATTAAAATTCTTACAGTTAATGGCAATAAAAATATACATACAAAATGATGCCTCGATGAGCTGAAGGAAGTGTAGTGTCAAAGATCACTGAGTTTATTTGATGGAAGAAGTTGCCAGTTTATAGAATCAGGAGAAAATATTTGAAGGATATTAAACATGTTCAAATAACAACTGTTTTCCCACTAAGAGTTTAACGAGTTTATGATTGGAAATAATGTGTTTCTCTTGTAACATTATTGTTCTGTTCTTCATCTACCTTCTTCCTTCTCACTGAAACATACATTGCTATATTGAATTTTAGAGAAATGATAGGATGGCCATCAAGTGCGGCTATATTTTGTAATCAGTGTTGGAAGTGTGGCATACACTAGCAGCTCAGGGAGATAAATAGAAATTTCAGAGATGATAACCGACGTCTCTCAGTTGTCATTATAACATAAATCCACACTCACATTTCATCACCCCAGGGCGGGTGGTTAAATGGGGCTTCATGTTGCCCTGGTGCTCTTTGTGTGGCAACATCACAAACTTGCATACCTTGTCTTTATATAGCAGTGTAAATTAAGTCCTGTGCTTGTATCTTGTTATTTATTATTGCCATTGACATGTGTCATTGTTTATTTCACTTATAGTTCTTGCATGCCGTCAAAGAAATAAAAAGCCTAGTGTGGTATTAAACATCAATACCAATAAGTAATTTCAGCTTATGGAGACTCCTGTTCACTCATCAAATTATTTAGAGCCCCAAAACAACCATATATATATATTTAAGCTGAAGCCTCTGTATGTCAGGCGGTAGAGTGTTGGGCCTGTAACCCAAAGGTCTCGGTGGAGGAAAGCAAATTTTGATTTCTTCATTAATTCAAAATATATTTAAGCTGACCATTTTGGGTTGTGACACTGTTTTTTAAAGACGGCCTTTAAAATGACCCCATATGGATCATAATTTCAGGCTGTTCTGATTTAATTGCAGTAAGAATTGCTTATCCATTTTGACAATGTTCTGTGCAGCACCATAAGTAAAAAAGTAGTGTAGTTTCGATAAATATTTTCTTATGTCTACCTGTGCTATAAATTCAAGGGATCCAGTTTTTGAGGGAATGTAATTTACAATTATTAACTTCTGTTTTGATGTTAAAACAGTATGTTATGTACATGTAATTATTTAACAATACAAAATTCTTTTTTTGTCATCATGTTATAAATTTTACTCCAGAACTTGCAATAAATATGTGTTAGGCAAGGTTATTAACTCCAGATGATTGGTTTTTTGTTTTGTTTATCATTGGATACATTTTCAGCATCAATAAATGTGGTCATGTCTTGGATAAATTCAATTTATTACTATTTTGTCTATTGACGCACATAGGATCAAGGGAAACAACGCGACATGACTTTGTACATGCATCCATCAAGCGATTTTGGGTTATTTTTATTCCCTCAGTGAAGGGTCTTCCTGATGATTTCAGAGCAACCAAAAGCCAATCTATTGTTATGTCTTTCACTTTAAATTTTCATGGTAGGTCATCACATCAGGGATGGCAACCTGGGTTTAGTGGTAAGCGGGTCAGACTACTGATTCTCCTTCATATACTGCTAGCTGGTTCCAGTCTCCCAGTGGACCTCATATGGGACTCGAAGAGGTCATTTTTGTTTTCTCACGATTTTTCATTGTATTTTAGTAAGAAGTGAACAATCTGTCATCGAACAAGTTTAAAATCTTTGAGTACTGTATAAAACACCAGCCGAAAAATCAATAAAATTGTAGCAATATGTTTAGAATCCTGATCCATGATGATGTATTGTATTTTCTTTGTTGCCAGTCAAGGGTGATTGGTAATTCATGTCAAGGGTGATCGTCAAGCAATTTCAAGCATGGCTAACTAGTGGTGCCAAGGGTGATTAGCAAGTGATGTCAAGGGTGGTTTGCCAATCTTGTCAAGAGTGATCTGCAAGTGATGTCAAGGGTGATTGTCAAGCATGGCTTACTAGTGGTGTCAAGGGTGATTAGCAAGTGATATCAAGGGTGGTTGCTAAGTGATGTCAAGGGTGGTTTGCCAATCTTGTCAAGGGTGATCTGCAAGTGATGTCAAGGGTGATTGTCAAGTGATGTCAAGGGTGAATGGCAAGTGATATTAGGGATTATAGGCCATTGATATTGAGGATGGAAGAATGATGTACAGGGGGATTGGCAAGCGATGTCAGGCATGTCTTGCTAGTGATCAAGGGTGATCGGAAAGTGTTGTCAAGGGTGATTGGCCAGTGCTTTCAAGGGTGATCGGAAAGTGTTATTGGCAACTGATGTCAAAGGTTTGCCGATAAAGTCAAGGTCTGTTTGCCGGTGATGTCAAGGGTGGTTTAGCAGTAAAGTCAAGGGAGGTTTGCCAATGATATCAAGAATGGTTTGCGAGTAATGTATAGGGTGGTTTATTGATGATGTCAAATGTGGTTTGCCAATGATGTCAAGGGTGGTTTGCCTGTTATGTCAAGGTTGTTTTATTGGTGATGTCAAGGTCTGTTTGCCGGTGATGTCAAGGGTGGATGGGCAGTAAAGTCAAGGGAGATTTGCCAGTGATATCAAGGATGGTTTGCGAGTGATGTATGGGGAGGTTTGTTGATGATGTCAAATGTGGTTTGCCAATGATGTCAAGGGTGGTTTTCCTGTAATGTCCAGGGTGGTTTGCTGATAATGTCAAAGGTGATTTGTCAATGATGTCAAGGTCGTTTTGTTGGTGATGTCAAGGTCTGTTTGCCAGTGATATCAAGGGTGGTTTGTCAGTAAAGTCAAGGGAGGTTTGCCAATGATATCAAGAATTGTTTGCGAATGATGTATAGGATGGTTTGCTGATGATATACAGTGGTTTGTTGGTGATGTTATTAAAGAGTAGTTTGTAAGTTATGTCAAGAGCGGCTTACCCAATTCTAACAAACCAGCGAATAAATGAATGTTAATGTTTTGTCATGTTTGCAATATATATTTGCATAAATCTCAATAAATTTAACACTGCAAAAGCTTTTAATTATAAATCATAAAATGCTGATCTGATTGATTTTTTAGATCCCTTCTTAATGCAGCTCATACCAGTCACATGAAGGTGTATGCACCTACAGCATCATTAATAAACATCTGTATCTCCATTTTAAACTTTTTATCTTCCTTTCTTGTCTCATAATTATGTGTATATATTCCAGTAAAACCAAATCTATCAAAATACGGGTATGTTTATAGAACAACGGAGAACATATTGGTTTTGTTTATGCTTGTTAGGTTTATATGAAAATTAGGTGTAACAGGGGTGACAGGCTTTTCTACTTATAAAATCAATCTTAGGTAAGCTATGGTGCTTAAATGTTCTACAGAAACTACCCTTTGGAATAGGTCAGTATATAGGCAAATGGGAAACTGTCTTTTCTCTCCACTGGAGGAACATTAATTTTACAACACTTCACATTGTATGGTTGAGTTGATGGAGTACATCACCACCGGAGAAGTGAAAGACTTAGATACACAACAAAATACACCAATCAATCTAAACAAATAAACATCTTTTTCTTTTTTTGGTTTACAGTAATCTTTTCATCCACAAAACGCTCATATTTCCTATAATTTTTTTTAAGAATATAGCAATTGTTATTAAATTCTATATTTTACTGTTTATTCCTTGGGAAATATTATATTCTGTTTGTACAGTAGAAGTGTTTCATCTTGTTTGTCATTACACCCACAATTGGCAGGGAGCTTTTACTTTCCCTGGTGTGCTTGGCGTGAATGGGAGGGGACTTCCACTCACCCTGGTGTGCTTGGCGTGAATGGGAGGGGACTTCCACTCACCCTGGTGTGCTTGGAGTGCATGGGAGGGGACTTCCACTCACCCTGGTGTACTAGAGAGAATGGGAGTGAGCTTCCAGTTACCCTGGTGGACTAGAAGTGAATGAGAGGGAGCCTCCACTTACCCTGGTGTACTAGAAGTGAATGGGAGGGAGCCTCCACTTACACTGGTGTACTAGAGGTGAATGGGAGGGAGTCTCCACTTAACCTGGTGTACTAGAAGTGATTGAGAGGGAGCCTCCACTTACCCTGGTGTACTAGAAGTGGAGGGGAGTGAGCAAATTTGCACAAAGGTGGTATCATCTATTAGATGAGTGAAACTGTGAAATAACACGAAGTAAGGTGTTAATCCCCAAACAAACTTGTATATACTCTAAAATTGTCTGATTTCACAATTCTTATATACTAATATGTGTGCACTTTGTTATTTCATAACATTAATTTGTTAAGATTAAGATTATATAATTCATTAATTGCTATTGTAAGTGGTATAATTATTGTTAACTGTTTATTAAGATTGTTTGGAAATAAACAAAACCAGCACAGACGAATTGTTTCCTTGAAATGTGTTTTTTGTGTAACAAAAGGGTGATTGTTCTGTGTACACTATAGAGGGCTTACATGCGTGACAATTGGGCATTTAAAAGGCGATACTGTCAGGAAAAAAAGATTAAACAAATTTGCACAAACGGCTGTTTGAAGTGGAGTGGTGCCTGTATGAGCTCTAGACACAATTTATAAATACGAAAATGAAAACAACAGTTTTTTTTTGTCAATAAAGGTCCTGTTGTTATTTACTATTAACAAATTACAAGCCATGTTCTGTTTTGAAAAAAAGTGGTCTGTGTTTTTTGTTAAAACTAACGATATCTCCAAACCAATAGTTAACTTGAATAATCTTGTTGATCCATATTTATAGAAACTTGAGGAATATATATTTGGACCGCTGCCATGGTAACAATAATCTGGCAAGTCTCATTTTGTGAGCATAGCTGTTTATGGGTTAGAATCTACTTTCTACAGAATAAAAAATATAAATTTGTATATAAGAATAACTCTGGCATATACGTGAAATGTCCTTGGGCTGGCCGATCAATCAATACATCAATCAACTGGAATCTGTTTTCTACCACCCACAAACCAAATTATCGATCCATATATCAATTCCATTTTTATGCACAAACAAATAGAAAATAGAAAGTTTGCTGCTGTTTTATTCCGTTATAAGGAAACACGAATTGCAGTTCATTTCGACCAGCTCTTTGTTAGTTATATATCAGTCATCTGAAACAAGAAAGAAAACAAAACCTGTTTATGGCTATGCTGTATCCTGCATTTGTTATTATTTATTGATAATGTATAGAGATAGGTGCATTTATACTGGAAGGAACAACTTTTCAGAGGTATAACATTTTTGGATATATTCATTTGAGTTTATCTACAGTGCAGTTGTAACAAAATTCTACACACAAGTAAAATTTTCCCCGAAATAGTGACAACGGAACATGTAAGAGTTGTCTTTCTTGGACTTTGTCCATTTGCTTCCAGACTTTCTACAGTGGTTCTCACCAATCCGGGCATACTATTAAAGTTTGAAGGCTTCTAATCGTGTAATTGCCCAAAAGCGGTATCTCATTTGACCGCGATGTTCCATTTTTTAAAACGCGGATTCTGGACGATTTAAGCACGCAATTGACATAAAAAATGTACCACAGCGTTCAGAATACAAAACATCACTGGACAGTAGTAAATGGAAAAATTTAAAATTACAGGATTAGGAGCGTTTAAGCTCTGTATCTCTACGGCTACATGATATGATAGACGATCAGAGATACAGAACTCGGCATCTATAGTTTCTGTAAATCCGAAGATGTGATGACCTCTTTCATCTACTCTTCATGAAAAGCAGGAGAGGCTAGAAAATATGGATATTTTTCATCATCCAGATTTCCAAAGTCTTCTTTGGAAAAGGAAGGAAGCAGTGATTTCGAGCTTTCAAAATGAAATGTCAACAGGGGCAGTGTCCCTTCTCGATGTCTGAAAACTTTAGCTCATAGAGTATGGCCCCTGAGATGGCAAATATTGGCACAGCCTTATCGGTCTTCTAACACGTGCTTCAGCATTCTAATCGGACGAATCCAAATAGTTAACCAGGGAGCGATTTTGATTGCATGCAGAATACAAATCGCTATGAGTTAAAGTTATTGAACAACGATTGATCGTTAAAAATATATAGTCAATTATTTTGTGAATAATAGTATAGTAATAATGTTCAAGAGACTGCCGTCTTCTCTGAATTCAAGGACAGTTTTTAAAATAAACTCATCCACCTCGACTGTCCACAGATCAAACACTGTTTCTTAAATAGGTGCTATGTGGTTTCTTAGCATCTTACCAGATGTTATACTCTTACAAACATTTTCCCAACTTTGCTGCTGCTGGCGGTGTGGTGTATTTATAAGAAGAACACGGAATTTGGTTGAAGGAGCGGCTCTGTGGTTGGTCAACCTTACAAACCAATCGACACCGTTTGGTAGGCCTTGCCGACAGATATTGAATGTCGTAAACAAAACACAAGGAACTTTTTGGAACGGATTTTATTCAAGTTGCCCATAATCGCTTTATCCAACCTGGCCTTTAAATTTGTGAGTTATCATCACCGAAGACAGATTCCTCTGTTTTGGCAACCACATGACAATAATAGCCAATCAGAGGAATGATGTTTTGTCTACTCCCTTGAAGCGATCAATGAAATTCTGTGCTAGGATTTCTATTCGTTTCAATTCCAAGGTCTCACAACATGTTAACTGACCTGCCGATGAATCATTTGAATTAAACCGTCGCGACCTACTTCCGTGATATAGGGAAGACGGTTTGGTCATAAACCAGAACCGTTTTCTGAAAGGATATTCGGCTGAATAGTGTAAGTTGCCCTGACAGCCCTGGATTAATGTTGTACAGCTGAAGATCAATACTCCCTGAGAAGGGTGTATGGCGCGTGTGTATCCCGAAGTTTCAGTCTGTCCTCAAAATCTAGATGATACTTGATGGTTTCAGAATTTGTAACAGAAGAACAACCACCGCACTGTTTGGTTGTTACCAGCATCCATTTTCGTGGCTGATCATGAATGGTCGAATGCAGGCGAGCGTTATCGATTGACCAATTTTTGTTCTGTGACTCCAAAATCCACACTAAGAACTTAATTTACTAATCCTACTACGATTTACCATTAGGATTTGCAGTGGTTCTGGGGGCGTTGGTTGTACAAATGCAATGGGACCAGCCTATGGAACAGGCGCATTCATACTGGTGGAAACAGGGACGAGTAAACGTTATTTGACGTTTGGCTGAAAACAAATTCAAAGACTACTATACTGATACTGCCTGTTATGTCATTAGTGAGTGAGTTAGAAACCAGAAGCGATATTTCCCCACGATGATTGTCTGACTAAGATAAGATTGTCTTGAACATATCCATGCAGTTTTTGCTTGGCATTGGATGAAAGGTATTTGATTACAAAGCAGAGCATTCCACATGTGGTTTTGTTAGTGTAGCACGTTAGTGTCCATCCATCCATCCATCCATCCATTCGTCCACCAATTCGTTCCTCAGAATTTCATTGGTCGGTTAAAGTAAGTAAATTAAACAACCCTGGGCAATACAACTGATTGATCCAAGTCAAAGTCATTTGACTGCTCTATGAATACAAACTACCTGCGACTAAATATATATATCATTCTAATTTAAATAACGCGTCACATATATTTGTATGGAGATTTAATCAACAAGGTCTAGTTACAGGATCATTATGGTCAGCTTCAGGCAACTTCACAAACATGTAGTTATTAACTATGTATATGTCTGAAGAAAAAAACGATCGAATTTCAGGCCGTGGGGTCTTGATAATCATGGATATGCATCCAACAACCACTCGGCACCATCTTCCTAATTCTGAATTTCTCTTCGGGCTGATTTAACGTAACGTTATACACATGTTTATTATGAAAACATCTTGTACTAGTTCAGGATCAACATGTGGACTACGTTATTCACAGTTAAGACAATGGACGTAGGAAGGATATGTTCTACTGCAAAGTGTTTCGTGTAACTTTTGATGCCTTATTAAGGTTATCAAATACCACTTACATGGACGGTCTATCAATCGATTGTACATTTAAGGCTGATTTGAGAAGAGTGTTAAAGCGCTTACCAGATTGGATTTCTCTTTGGCCGGAAGGACATTGGCAAACGCCCCCTGAACAACTAGCTGTTCCTATGAAGCACAGCATACGGCTAGAGCATTCGATGTCTGATGAACAGAAACCTCGAGTTTCTGAAGACAAAATGTCAAATAAATAATTACACGTTTAAAATCGATTAATTTTCACGCTTTTAACGTCTGTCGACCAGTATTTTGTATGAAAAGGTTTCACAATGAGGAGCAACTTGGAGTAAAAGTAAAATACCCCGATTAACCAAGTTTAAAGACATGGGCGTCCGCAGAAAATAATGCAGGGGGGGAGGGGTTGCAAAGATCGACCGCTCAGCGGGAGCCGAGCCCTGTAAGGGCGAGCGGGGGGATGGCCCGGAAGGGGGGTGTTCCCCCTTCGGTAATTTAGGAAAATTTTGTAAATCTGCTATTCCAGAAGAGGCTGTTTTACGTAATCTGACACAAATTTATACTACAGGGCACACTTGCAAGAAACTTCGTAAGTCTGTTTTTT
>JAQQZZ010150157.1:0-21677 GCA_030265115.1 Mopalia vespertina | reverse complement strand
ATAAGGTATCTTTGTGAATCTCTTCTGAATACACACTATAAGGTATCTTTGTGAATCTCTTCTGAATACACACTATACGGTATCTTTGTGAATCTCTTCTGAATACACACTATACGGTATCTTTGGAATCTCTTCTGAATTCACACTATACCGTATCTTTGTGAATCTCTTCTGAATACACACCATAAGGTATCTTTGTGAATCTCTCTTCTCAACACACACTATACGGTATCTTTGTGAATCTCTTCTGTCAAAGAAAGGAAACAATTGGTAGGTGGGTTATTTTTGTTGCTGTTGCAATTCCACTAGTTTGTAATTAAAAAAGGTGGGCTTTCATCCGTATTTAACTTCACAGTACAGGGAATTCCCATTAAATCTCTACCGTGATCTTTTTTCAGATAAATGGTAAAGGTTGGCATCCATTTACAGACACCTTAAAAGATAAACGTGAATTTTACAGTTCATCGAAAGTGTATTTAATGGTCAGTCATCACACTAAAGGGCAGGTTTACATCACGTAACCGATATATAGATGACAGCAAGCGTACCTAATTCAACTATGCCAGCGAGGGACAGTTGTCGTTAATAGTTTCATCGCTATATATATAATATTACGTAACTATTGATAACACGGTCTAAAACCAACGTAAGCGATGCTAATAAAACAATTTAAGTATTGTGTTTACATATTCTGAATTTATTTTACACAATCGGACATATTGGAGGAAGCCCATTATGTTTTATGCGAAAACTTCCATGGTAGACAAACATAATGCTATACATGCATCAGTTATAACAGAAATCCTATATCGAATCATCAGCTCTTGAAATCTTTTTGATCTGAATTTTATGCTATGATGATAGCCTATTTAGTAGGCCTACAAATAAAACCTGCAAACTTGGTTTTAAGTGAGCTGATGGTCTCCATTTGATCTTTTCGATTATCCCCACACAGCGTGGGCTGTTAGAATTGACAGCTTTTAAACTTTCGCCATTCCTGTATTGCGATCTTAAATTGTCCATGTATAATCTACTGCCGTAGGCATAGTCTTAGCTATAAAGACCCGTCCACCTGTCATTTGTGACAGGCAGATTTCTAAACATGCTTAAAACGGTTAAAATTCTGAATTTTAACATGGGAAAGATAGGAAAAGGGAAAATTTTGACAGGCAAAATTCCTCAAAATATGGAGTTACGACAGGCAGATATCCAATCCTAGCTAAGACACTGGCTCTAGGGCTCCATCAAGCCAGGTTTTCATAGAGGGTTTTCATGACACCAGGTAGAAAGAACGCGGGGTAATTAAGGAATCACTGATGTCAATATAAGAAATATTTGTTCGTCTCTGTCGTCAGAAAAGGAAAGCAATTTGTTAGTGTTTAGTTTTGATGCGATTTCACCGGAGAATATATGTGACTTTTTATGTTAGTTCGTTCGTGTTATCTTCACTTTACAAGCTTTACATGAAGCCACAGAATGTTGTCATGGACGTAATGACGTTCAAGATAAGAACAAACACAGTGCGATAAAAACTAGTCGACTTACCCTTGCATCGCGTTACATTGATTTAGGATACACATGTGTCCATGCTTTGGTTAATAAAACAACTTTAAAAGATAAATTTTCATCAACTGTCGTAATAATCCTAGACAATTCCCCCCCCCGACCAAACGTGTATACATATTATATGGGGGGAAAAGCAAGAACGATATGTTCTTAAATGGAAAGTTGTTGTTTTCTCTAATATTACTTCAGTTCATTTTCGGTAAATCATATTTTTTCTATTTTTATAGAGCGCTTGTTATAACCAAACTTCTTTGTACTTCCGAGAACAACATTTCATGACAGTAAAATAGCTGTATCTATAAACAATATAAAAAGCTATACGATCTCCATACATCCCTTTGATTTTGTATTTCAACCAATCAGATATCTGACATTGACAAGCTGTGTCTCAAATGCTGACAAGAAAATAAGCACTGTTAGTAACCAGGGTCATTTTACTGAGAACGGTGTATCCGGATAATTTGAAATTATGACCCTCTGTCAATAAATTGACAGAATGGGAAACGTCTTGAGGCAACACTCGATTAGTGCCGGGTCTCCTCTACAATTAAGACGGCACGATCAAACAAACACTTTTTTTAGCTAAACCATTCTGTACCATTTCTGAAGGTTCAGTCTGAAAAATAGCGTAAATGTATGTCAACATAACAGGGAGGCGAAAGTAAATCCAAAGTATGTGGGGGGGGGGGGACATCACGCCCCCCGTCCCCCCTAATTCCCCTCGTCCCCATCACACACACACACACGCACGCACACACATGTCTGCACAGCTCAAAAGAGAACGGGATCAAAAAGTCATTGATAACTCTATTTGGGCACGTGTCTCAATATCTCATTATGGTAACAATATCTCCTGAGGCTGAAAATTTGTGACAAGAGCTACATCCTGTCAAGGACATCCATAGCCGATATATGGATACCCTGTTGTGGTCCAAAGTTTGACCGTTCGCATTCTGCGGTTATGTGTTCTGTCTTCATACATACATCCACTGGAAAGCCCTATGTCAATATCGCTGGGTAGGAAATTGGGCATTGTCTCAATATCATGTAATGGTGTTTAAACAATATCTCTTTGAGGCAGAATTTGGCGACAAGTAGTTCATCCAAGTAGAACAATACACAGACGAGGTCGCTTAGATTAGGTCGCTTTCAAATTTATCTTTTGCTTGATAAGAGAAGAGTCTTGATAAGATGCTTATTGCATATTACTTTAAATCCAAGCATGTCCCTAGCATGGTCATCATATCATTTCTCAACGATGGAGAGCAAATCTCTTCACATTTGGTATTACTGTTACAATTTACTGATGTGGTATATTGCCCTCAAACATGTGAAATACGAAACAATGTCAATAACTTAAATATAAACTTATCAGAGGATGATTTCTATCGACCAAGTTCTGAAAGAAAGTTTGGTTCTGTGACCAATGCTTCAACCTTACACCAGAGCATACCGGCGTTCAGCTCTCCAGCCACATTATCGAAATAATTATTTTAAAAGATTAATAAATTGATCAAGAAAAACACATGTAATTTTCACCACGTATTACAATTCACATAACAATTCTATTAAATGTTTATTTTAAAAAATTGAACTTAAAGTCTAATTTATGAGTAGAAAATTATTAAATCTCTTACGTTGAGCTGTAATCAACTTTTAAATCCCTACAACTTACACATAAAGATATAAACGTTAATTTGCCAGTTCATCAAGCCCGTATTTATTATTCACGAACAGTAAGGGTTAGACGGTTGTTTGTTTGGTTTGATGGGGCATGCAGCTCTTCAAAGAGTCTATTCGCCCCCAATAAATGTTAGACTTACATCACCTCCCCGATATATATATATATTTTTTTTATTATTTATTTTATACATAGTCAACAGGCCTTGACCCAATTACAGACTACATCAACGCTATATACAATGCAGATTAACTTTTTTTTAAAAACGGTGCAATTATATAACAAGTGCATGAAAAACATTCATTTCAGGGATTAAGTTATTCAGTACAAATCATTGACATAGTTTCTGATTGATTTCTTAAAGGTGTATTTATTAGAGAACATATCTATTTTATCACTGTGACATACAACAAGCGGACTGTAATTAGACTACTTCAACGAGGGACAGATTTTCTTTATTAGCTTCATCGATAGCTCCAGGGGATTAATTTCCATAGATAACACAGTCTAAAACAAACGGAAAACAATCAAATTATTTGTTAACACAATGTGAATTTATTTGACACAATTTGACACATGAGAATTAGATAGAACATATTATGTGTTATGCGGCAATCGCCTTAGGTTAAAGAGATACTATGATAACATGGTAGACAAACAGAGAGAAGATGCATCAGTTATCACAGAAATCCGATAATGAACCATCAGCTCTTGAATCTATTTGATCTAGATGTGATGCTTTGGTGATATGTTATATAGAATGGACCGAGGAAACATTAACTTCCTGTTGGTTTTACTTCTCAGTTGATGTACCATATGAGGGTTGATTTTATGCCGGATTTTGACACAAAATATGATGTTTTGAGATTAAGTTACAATTATAAAGTTTTAACATTTTATAAAGCGACTCACACATTGAGTGTGTGTATTTTTTTCCACATTAATATTGGTAAAATTTAGTGAGAAATTATCGCTGATTGATCTGTTGAATAGAGTTTTGGTTTGCTTATTGCTCCTGGTTACAGAATTAACTGAGCTGATGAACTATATTTGTAGCCCTTCATTTTAGATTGTTAATCTGCGGATTTTGATTTGATTTAAATTGTGTAAACTTTGATCGCAAACTGTACGATTTCTTTCTTAATTTTTTGCTTTGTTTTTGGACCTATTAATCTATTTCCGTTTCCTTGCTATGTGACTTTATATTTTTAATAGCGGTTTGCTGAAAGTGATCTATGTTTCCTGGAACTCTTGTATTTACTATATCTTACATACTTATATAAAGACACGGTCTACTGATTAATGGACATTGGCCTATCACAAAAACCACACTGAGAGACAATAAGGGATGTCAATGTATGCGAGACTCCAACTGATCATCTAGACTGTCGATTGGAATATAACAAATCACACTCTATTGGCAACAGCTATATGGTCTGTAATTAAATATCCAGTCATTCTAATATCAGTACACATACTAGTGCTGGACCTTAACAACTAGTTTTCTGCTTTCTTTAAAGGATGCAAGATGGTAAACTGTCTCTTTTAAATGCACACGATAAGTATCGTTTTATTCTCTTCCGCCAGAGAAGAAAAGCAATTTGCTAGAGTTTTATTTTTGCCATTTCACCAGAGGGTACATGTGAGTTTAATAAGTCACAGCTGGTTGCTCGTCCCTGTTATCTTCTCATTCAAACTGTTGCCATGAGCGTAATTGTGTTAAAGACACGACAATCATTATCAGTAACATTACACTTACGTCGCGTTATATTTCTTTAAGATAGACATTTTCCATGTATGTCAACTAAACAACTTTTAGAGATTAATTTATATCATCTGCCATTTTAATCCAAGAAACTTCCTCGACTAAACGTGCATTGCATTTCTAAAGTCTAATCACACTGCCACAGGGATGAGAGACAACAAAGTGAACTTATGCCTTGCAGACCACAATCTACATGCTCATCAAATCTGTCAAAGGAACAAATAACAAACCACAGGCTATGTTCGCCATCTATATAGTCTGTATTTAAATACACGGCCATTTAAACACCAGTGGACATACTTGTGTTGTGCTTTGCCTTTAACAATCTGTTTACTGCTATGTTTAAAGCCTGCTAGAAAGCAAATATTCCACGCCCCAATACACACGATAAG
Organism: Mopalia vespertina; assembly: GCA_030265115.1. Lineage (NCBI taxonomy): Eukaryota > Metazoa > Mollusca > Polyplacophora > Chitonida > Mopaliidae > Mopalia > Mopalia vespertina. The sequence goes on along the minus strand of JAQQZZ010150157.1, from coordinate 16,273 downwards.
GTATATTTGTGAGTCTTTTCTGTCAAAGAATGGAAGCAATTTGCTAGTGTTTCATTTTTGCGATTTCACCAGAAGGTACGTGTTGCATTTATTGAAGTCACAAACTGTTATAATGAGCGTAATTACGTTTAATGTAAAAACAAAGACTAGGCGATAACCATCTGTAATGTTACACTTCCATCATGTTATATTGATTTGAAATACTCATGTGGTGAATAACACAAATTTAAAAGACATGTTGATGTCAACTGTCATTTCAATGAACGAAAGTTATCCGATCAAATGCATATAAACATATCATAAAACATGCATATACATATCATAAAACAAGTCTGCTGTATTTATATACACAAATTTATATAGAAAAATTGTTGTTTCCTCTCTAAGCAATTCAATCCATTTTTGATTTGTTTTTGTGTAGTTCCGAGATAGTAAAGTAGCTGTATTTATAAACAACAATTAACTGAACTTTACAATCTACAAAATGCCCCTTGATTTTTTATTTCAACCAATCAGATATCTGCGAGTGACAACCTATGTGTGAAGTGCTGTTAGTAACCATGGTCATTTAACCCAGATCGATGTATCCGGAATATTTGATATAATGACCCTTTATAAACAATTTGCCAACACCAAAAACGTCTGGAGACAAGACTCGATTAGTGTCAGCTCTCCTCCACAATATGGCACGATCATCTCAATCATTCTGTCAGAATTCTGACCGTTCAAGCTGATAACAAATTTAACATAAACGTTTGTTCTCACCAAGTCACACTCAGTAAATAATTCGGTCATGTCTTATCTCAGCTGCCAATCAAACAAGACAACTCTGTTATGGATAAATGAGCCAACAAAACAACATTGGCTCATAACTCGGCAAAGGTCCAAAGTTTGACCGTTCGCAGTATGTGGGTCGTGAGTGCCACTACAGGTATCAAGAGAACACTGAATAGCCCTATGACAGCATTGCTGGGTAATATATTGGAACGTGTGTTTCATATCTCAATATGGAATCAATAACTCTTTGAGGCAGACTTTGGTGACGAGAGTCTCATCCGGTCATAAAAATACACAGACGTCATTTGAGTGGAATACTCTCATGTGCGGCGTTAAACAACAAACAGTTGTTCTTATCATAACTTGTGTTGCTTTTCATAGCTGTACATTTAGTTTTTGTTGTATTTATAATGACCACAAAAACTGAGCACAGAAAACATTGGCCCATAACTTACACACTCGACATTGGTCAATAGTTTGACCGCTCGCAGACTGAGAATCAAGAGAACATGAATAACCATATGACAGTAGTATATTGGGCCGTGTTGCTCAATTGTCCATTATGGAAACGATGCCTATTTGAGGCAGACTTTGATAAATGCTTCATTCCGTCACAAACAGCACAACCAACATTTGAAAGAAACGCTTTTACATAAGGCGTTAAACACCAAACAATGTTGTATCAGGACCTGTCGTGGTGGTTATTGTTAGGCTGTACAGCTAGTTCTTGTTGTATTTACAATGAGCACAAAAAACATGGTGCTTTGTATTTGTGTTTGTCAATATGACTGTATAATTTGCCTTCCCTTTTTTGTCGGTCTCATGAGATAAATAGCGATTATTTTTCACGAAACCAGACCAATATCTACATTTTTATGAGCCTTAAATTTCAGTAGTTATGAGATAACCACAGACATTGCACACAATTCCATGCAATATATGTGAAAACCGAGTGTCTGTTGTTGACCCTGTTGATGTCTCCCAAAGGTGGTTAGGTCATATATATTCAATACGTTCCATCCCAAAATAATCCCACTTATACATCAAGAGATTGTTTCCATTTTATAAGAAATGTATTTCTAACCATGCACCTGCGTTATATTAAGATAGGCGAGAAGATAAAAATTATTATTACAAACATTGCAAAATTACGAAAATACTGAAAAACATTCTGTGGATATTCTGACTTGAAACAAAAACATTCCTGCTTTAAAGTGATGCATTATAACATGGTAGACAAACATAAAGCTACATGCATCAGTAATTACAAAAATCCAATATTTATATTTCTGGGCTTTAAATCTATTTGATCTGGAATTTCCGCTATGATGATAGCCAGTGTAGAATGACAACACTCAATATGGGTTTAAAGGCGATGATGGTCTGTATTTTATCTTATCAATTATCTCTCTACTGCGTGGGCTGCTAGAATTGGCAGCTCTTCAACTTTCACAATCCCTTGATAACGACATGACATTGAATCCAGTATTACGGGCATTAATTGTCCACGCATAATCTACTGGTCTTGGGCGCCATCAAGCCACGCTATGGTAGAGCGCTTTCATGACAACTTGTAGGAATAACACCCACACCACCAGAAGTCATGACATAAAGAAATCGATAACAATGCGAAACGATGTTATAATAAAAGTCACGTAATTAAAAAAAAATGAATGCAATTTATTTAACCGATTGTGTGACAGGTTTATGGTAACTTTCCTTTTGTTTTCAGAGTAACACTTTAGAACATGAAATGAGGATATCTGCTTTTCTAATAGCTGATACTGAGAATGATTCTGTCGTCCTGTGGCGTGCACGGTACATCTCGACAATCATAACATTCTAAGCCCGAATCCCAGTGCCGATACTGACTTTAACAATCCTGAATGTTGGGAGCAAGCTTCCTGTTGCCCGGTGTTCTCAAAGCTACGCGCAACATGAAGACGATCTGTTTGTGATATATTTATATTGCAGCCTGTGATTGTCCTGCTTTGTCTTTGTTTGTTGCCAGTGGTGTCGAATATGACTTTGTTTTCTTTGACCCATATGGCTGACAAGCCGTTGTACAAATCAATAATCCTACAATGAATGGGTGTTTTAACACATGGGTCCTTAACGTACCTTTCGTTAACACGTCAAAATCAATAATATTAAACTTATTAGAATTCTAAAATAGAAGTATATCTACTCGACAGATTTCAAACAATAAGTACTTATGAACCTTAACCAATGGTCTACAATAACGCACCAGATATACTATCTGAACAAATCACAACAAATTGGATACATGGCTTGAATTGTCAGTGATTGAACGATTAGCGTTGCGGACACTTCTAATCCTGTTTATTACAAACATTATATTATTATTAACAGTTGAACAATCTTATGGATTTTAATAAATGCATCACACGACAAACACGTGTTTATAGTTATATATTCGTCTTAATTCGCAATTTGTTTACTTTATAAAGGCTTGCCTTTATAAATGATATCTATGTGATCAAGTTTTTTAAATGAAATTTTAGCTATTTGTTATAGACGACTCGCACAGTTTGTGTGTGTTCTTTTCTGCATGAATCGAGCTGATCAACTTCTTTATAGTGTTATATTTCATATTGATCAGCAATTTGAATTTGTTGTTTTCAATTGTATAAATTACCAACTCAAAACTGTTTGATTGTTTACTTTATCTTTCCTTTTGTTTCTTGTTTTTTTTGTGGGTTTTTTTGTGTTTTTTTTTCGCTTTTGGACCTAACAAGCTCTTTCAGATTCTGTGTTTTGATAATTTTACTTTTTTAATATCGGTTTCGTGAGGGCGTTCAATGCTTCCTGGGACACTTGTATATGTGATCGTTTTTAAAATAATACTAATAACACAATTTACTCATTGATGAGCGTAAGAACGACACAGACGTCACCGAGAGAAATAAAGAGATGCTATTGTGGGCTTGTGAGTTAATGCTTTCAACATGATACTCCTTACGCTCATCTTCATTGTCTAAGGGAAATATTACAAACCACACGCTATGGGCATCATTTACATAGTCTGTAATTAAATGTCCAGAATTTCAAATTCCATTGAGGCCCGGCCTTGGTTTAGTGGTTAGCGTGTCTGCTTACTAATCCTACTTCGATGGACCGTCCATGGCTTCAAGTCCGCTAGTCGACCATCAGGCATATGAGAGAATTGCTCAATGTGGCTCTGGCAATCGTATGGGTGGTTTGAAGAAAGGCAATTTGTTAGCATATCATAACTTTTTATAAGCCACAGATGATTGCTCTTCTGTGTTATCTTCACCTTGCAATATGTCATGATTAAAATGGATTAATTCAGAAAAATGACTGGACGATAATGACCAGTAAACTTACATTTGCATTGCGTTATTTTTTATTTATTTATTATACACATTGTTTGATGCACTGGTTAACAAAACAGTCGTTTTAATCCACGCGCTTCTCCGACTCTAGCTAACAGGACCAGCGCACTAACCAGCTGAGCTTCAAAGACTCACGGTATGCTTTTTGATGCTAAAGTGGTTGTTTTCTCTCTTAGCAATTCGGTCCATTTACGATGAAAACCACGTGTGCTTTCTATTTTTACAGAGCGCTTGTTAGACATTCACATTTCTTTGTAGTTCCGAGACATTTCATTCAATTAAAGTAGCTGTATTTTAAACCAATAGACCAAACATTAAAAATATCCTTATACCCCCTTGATTTTGTACTTCAACCAATCAGATATCTGACAGTGACAAGCTGTGTGTCGAATGCTGAGAAGACAATAAGCACTGTTTAATAGAAACCATGGTCATTTAACCCGGACTGGTGTATCCGGAAAATTGGAAATAACGATCATTTGTCAGTAAACGTCTTGAGGCATCCATAGAGTCTCATCCACAAGACAGCACGGTCAAACAGTGTTTTTGTCTCAATCGTTCTGGCACATTTCTGACCGTTCAAGCCGTGCATGTTGTTGCTATATCACAATCAGTAAACAATATAGTCGTTTCTTCTATCATCTGTCAACCAAAGAAAACCTTCCGGTTATGGTCTAGTGGAACAAAGAAAAACATTTGCTTTTACCTCACGGCCCGAATATGTCCGTTCGCAATATGTGGATCAGGAATTCGGTCTTACATGGAGTCCCAATTCAGATATCAAGAGACCAAGTATTCAGACCATGTGTCTCAAAATGGCAATTAAGGTAGACAATATCGTAATGAGGGATAACTTTGTCGACATGGGCTTCATCCGGTCACAAAAAGCACAACATACACTTGAGAAAAATATTTTACGTGCAAAGACAAACAACAAGTAAATTTTGATTATGGCTTGTGGTATTTTGTGTGACTCTACATTTAGTTGTTGTATTTATATTCAGCAAGCAATGCGTTTGTGTTTTATCTTTACACGCAACTGTCCTTTCCATCGGTCTCACGAGAGTGATACTGATTAATTTTAATAAAACAAGGCCAATACTGTCATTTAATGAACCTTTATTTTCGGTAATAACATAACTGCAGACATTATTACATTTCAATATATCACAGCAGGACAGGCGATATTTTAAAGTCAATTCCCTGTTATTGAGCCAGTTAGTGTGTCCCATAGGTGGTAGTCTACATAAAATAAATACCATCATCCGAAAACAATCCAATTCAATTATCAAGAGATTGTATACGTTTTATGAATAACTCTTATTTCTATCCACCCGCTCTATCCTGAAATACGATAAAACATACAATCCTGGCTAAATGAATTGACAAAAAACAATTGCTCTCACACGAGTGTCTGAATCCAATGGTTCCAGAAACACTACTTCTGGGATAAAAAGCATAACCCTGAACTGCTTCAAGTCAATTGTGTATGGATTCAAGTTATTTTGAGAATTAGTTTGAAAACGTGACTGTTGAAGGATAGCTTTCAAATGAATTACAATAACCCAAACTATCCCATCAAATCTTTTCGCCAAGGCAACATAATTAACGGAAGTGTGCATTTGGGATCGCTATGTCTCAAGTGATGTCTCAATAATATTCATGAGAAAATCAAATTAAATAGAATGTTAGGATGTCTCAATAATATTTACGAGAAAATCAAATCAAATAAAATGCTAGGATGTCTCAATAATATTTACAAGAAAATGAAATCAAATAGAACGTTATGATGTCTCAATTGTTGAGATGTCTCAATAATATTCATGAGAAAATCAAATCAAATAGAACGTTAGGATGTCTCAATTGTTGCGATGTCTCAATAATATTCATGAGAAAATCAAATTAAATAGAATGTTATGATGTCTCAATGCTACTCATGAGAAAACCCAATCAAATAGAATGTTGAGATGTCTCAATAATATTTACGAGAAAATAAAATCAAATAAAATGTCAGGATGAATTACAATAACCCAAACTATCCCATCTTTTCACCAAGGCAACATAATCAACGGAAGTGTGCACATGGTATATCTATGTCTCAGGTGATGTCTCAATTATATTCATGGGGAAATCAAATAAAATAAAATGTTAGGATGTCTCAATACTATTCATGAGAAAATCAAATAAAATAAAATGTTAGGATGTCTCAATAATATTTACGAGAAAATCAAATCAAATAGAACGTTAGGATGTCTCAATTGTTGAGATGTCTCAATAATATTCATGAGAAAACCAAATCAAATAGAACGTTAGGATGTCTCAATTGTTGAGACGTCTCAATAATATTCATGAGAAAACCAAATTAAATAGAATAATAGGATGTCTCAATGCTACTCATGAGAAAACCAAATCAAATAGAATGTTGAGATGTCTTAATAATATTCATGAGAATATCAAATCAAATCAAATTTCAGGATGTATCAAAAATATTCAAATCGAATAAATTGTTTGGGTCGCTCTGTGAAAGAAATTGTTCAAAATAGTCAATCAAATAGAATGTTAGGATGTTTCAATATAATTCATGAGAAAATCAAATGGCAGTGTTTCTCAATAATATTCATAATAGTCATAAAAAAAATAAAATAGAGTGTAATGATGTCTCAGTAATAGTCACGAGAAGATAAAATTAAATAGAATGTTGAAATATCTCCTTAATATTAATGAGGAAATCAAATCAAATAAAATGATAGGATGTCTGAATAATATTCATGTGAAAAATCAAATCAAATAAAAGTTAGAATGTCTCAATACTATTCATGAGAAATAAAATCAAATATAAGGTTGAGACGTCTCAATAATATTCATGAGGAAATCAAATAAAATGTTAGGATGTCTCAATACTATTCATGAGGAAATCAAATTAAATAGAACGTTAGGATGTCTCAATAATATTCATGACGGAATCAAATGTAATAAATTGTTGGGTAAAGCAACAAAGGGCGCTTGATGGTGTCATGTTACTTTGGGATTTGAATTCAATTTCATCGCGGGCCAATTTTGTGAGATACCTCTTTAATCAGAACTTCATGACAAGATGGGCATTTATTGATGCCACCATAGCGTGCAAGTGTCTGTGGCCTTACTTTCTCTCGTTAGTTGACTGATTATATTCCCAGCTGATGAAGTACAGGCTGAGAAAAGCGTTGTCAATAATCCCGCTAGAAGTTATTGTCTTGACGTCCTGATCATTTGACACAGACATTGGTATTTGCATGTCTACAACAGCTTTAACGGCAATTTAATAAGAACATTGTTTTGTCTTTATATATGATTTTATTTGGATCTTTGGAAAAAACAGTGAGCACAGGTCATATTGTTTTCCAGCCTATATAACTTCACAACAGTATTTAAACACAGAAGAACATGCCTTGGTTTATCAAGAACGCATAAGTGAACGTGGTTAATGTTGTTAACATTTCCAAAAGGCACTATCATTTCTTTAAACGATATAATCTGTAAAGAAAATAAAGTGTGTCTACCATAATAAAGAAAATCACTTCTGTCCAAGTTTGTTTTTATCACTTGTCACACTTTTCACAGCGAGCTCTTATTTTGAATTGCTATTAATCGAATTTAAGAGAGACCAGGAAGAGAAAAAGTTAATTTGTTGTTGCAGTTCTTGTCTTGGTCTGAATAATTAAACTACACACAGTCATTTTTAGCATTGATAGTAATCGAATTTAAGAGAGACCAGGAAGAGACAAAGTTCATTTGTTGTTGCAGTTCTTGTCTTGGTCTGAATTATTAAACTACACACCGTCTTTTTCAGCATTGATAGTAATCGAATTTAAGAGAGACCAGACAAAGAAATAGTTAATTTGTTGTTGCAGTTCTTGTCTTAGTCTGAATATTTCAACTACACACAGTCATTTTTAGCATTGATAGTAATCGAATTTAAGAGAGACCAGACAAAGAAAAAGTTAATTTGTTGTTGCAGTTCTTGCCTTGGTCTGAATAATTAAACTACACACCGTCTTTTTCAGCATTGATAATAATCGAATTTAAGAGAGACCAGGAAGAGACAAAGTTCATTTGTTGTTGCAGTTCTTGTCTTGGTCTGAAAAATGAAGCCAAACACGGTCTTTGTTAGCACTGTTTGTTTGCTAAATGTTGATAAGATAGATGTCAATGTTATCTTTTCGCTTGATTGGAGAGTATTAATTCGACGAGAGAGCGTAAGTATATCTGATAAGTGATCAGGCGTATTTGTGTTCATTTTAGTGAGAGGCTTTCGGGGTAGGGAATACCATGATCAACCAACAAGCTTTGAGATAACGCTCTGAACTGAAGAGTGTAATCACTTGATGGTATCAGCCAAAGTCTTAATGTGGCTTCGTCAGGCTTAAGACAACGTGGTGTAAGAGAAGTTCCAACCGATAACGTCTCATAGAATTAACTGCTGCAAACTGTCAACGATATTACCAAACATTAATAATATGTGTTTACATACAAATGATGACAACAAGAGTTTGATCTATTGATAAGTCAGGTGTGAAGTTGTGATTAACGTTTGTGTCTATATATACACTCTGTTTCACTTTAAATACGCATTTGACGAAATAAATACACTTGTTGCCTCTCATTCGTGTTTCTTTAACTTGGGCATTTAAATTATTTTTGGACCAGATGAAATGAGTAAATTTTAAATGATGACAACTGTATAAATACTAATATGCGATTTCAGCGAGATCTTGTATTTTCGTTCATTATAAAATTTTTAAAAGACATCATGCAAATTATGATAACCTCCATTGACTTATTATTAATCTATCGATGCTGTTAATACATGTTTATGGAACACGGCTCAAGGGAATTGAATTGGTAATATGTATGTTTCATGTAAAATACTGTAATATAAAACAAAATAAATAAATACAGATCAAAGAAATAAAATTTATGTCACTAAGATACTTTTTGTTCAAAGCCTCGTTTTGTTAAGTGCTCAAGAATAACCTTTAATTGTATGCGGTGTGAGTCTACCTTTCCAATCTACACAAACGCAGCTAACAATACGATTGGCGGTTTGTTTTATGTTGTTGTTGTTGTTGTTTTTGTTTTCTGTTGTCAACAAAGATGCATATGTTTTATATTATCGTGTTTGGAGTCTTCAACTCTATGTTAATGACTACACCAATATCCATTGAAAATGTCAAAATGGTAAGGGAGTCTACTTTGGATCAATTTTACCCTAACAATAATTCTGGCTAGGATGTTGTCAGGAAAGAGAAAACGCTGTTGGCGTTGGTTTCTTGTGGACATGTTAATAGACCTCAGTCTGTCTTGCTATCTTATTTCACCCTCGATTTAGTAAATGCGGTTCATTATCTTTGTCATTTTCCAAAATCATCGGAAAAAGATCACAGATTGTACTAGAGTATATTTTCTTGTAACGTTTCATTGCCAGAATACAGCCAGCAGCAATCTTGTTAATAGAGGATCCCGGGTAGTCAGACGGACAAAGGGTCACGCAGTATTTTTCAGCTCTATTTTACCTTATATATCAACTACAAGACATCACCAAATCAAAGATACACTTTACAGAGCTTTCGACACAGCCATCTCGTACCCTAGCATGCATTATACTGACGATTTGACATCAAACTGGTCAGGCACAAGAGTGTCTTGGACAAAATAATATCAAGCGCCTAAAACCTTTTTTGGGAAAGTCAAATAAAAGTTTCGCATATTGACAACGTTTCCGTGACATTAAAGAAGTCAAAGGTGTTATTTTTAGTGAGCGTTTAATAGATTATGCCCAAACTGTAGGTATAGTGTGTAAACCGGAGGTAATAGGTATGGGTGGGTTTGGTTATAAGCCCTCTATATTTTTGGCAAAAACACAATCAGGAATATATGCAAATGTTTTAAATGGCTGTCTTAAATTCTGAAGAAAATTGCCAATAATGTTACTATAGGGGTGAATTATAGGGAGGATATAAGGTTATTTTCCTGAAGAAATGTAAATAAATAACCCATTCTATCTTTATGTGAAATCCATTATCGTACGCCCCCGCTTAAAGTATGACGATACGAGCATAATGAGTATGGCTCCCGGACACAGTTGATATTTAAAAGTGCCCGCATGGCGGAAGAGATTTGGTACAGACATGTTCGTGCCTGAAAAATGTTTGTGTTTAGCATAATGTTTTCTTTTAAAATCTGTATGCAAGGCAATTTATTTTGTGTGTTGCAAATCAGTGTCGGGTATAAATATCATCGAAATAGTTGAATTATTTTTTATTTGCTAAATATATTCATTTTGTTAATGTCTCGCTTTATAACCTTGACAAGAAAATGGAATTTGCCTCTTTGTTGTTGGCCATGTAAATAGTATTCTATGGATCCGCCCTTGGTAAATAGTATTCTATGGATCCACCCAAGGGCTATATAATCTTCTGATATTATTGCAGAGAAACGAGCCGTCGTGTACACAAAACCGCCTTAGTCCTCCGGCAAATTCTCATAAACATAACACCAAGAAACTAGATTTCGTCGTTCAAGGCAAAAATTTATAAGAAGGTGTTATTGGTAATCATAAAGTGATCAGAAAACCCAAACTGCTATTTGAATTTTTTCTTTTTTCAGAAACGCCCTCAGGAAAGTATAAGGAACTACACTAATTATACTAAAAATACACAAATTAAAAAGACACACATAGAGGCTTTGGGGAGATTCCATAATGGTATAGAAAATACCGTTAAAGCGGTGAAACAAAGAGATTGACGAATCGGATGGTAACTTGGCGAAGGTGCTCTAGCAGTGAAATATAACCACGTCCATCGTGGCATCGTCACGGAAATATCGCGTCGCACAATCGCTTATGGCGACGTACCATCGTACTTTCAGTCATACCATCGTACTCACATCATCATACTGTTAGACTCGTGCTATAGTCATCGTATTACCACAAACCTTTATATTAACGCCATCCTGCCGTACTAGCGTACTTTGCCAAATCATCTCATCAGAAGCGAAAAAATGCTATGATCGAAATCAGCTTTCATATATTCCACTTCAACAGTTTTATTCCCAACATAATTTTTCAAGGTTTCATTTGAAGCCTGTTATTCAAAATAAGATAGATGTTCTGCTGTTCACAAAAGCCCCAATTTACTCCCGGTGACATCGAAGCCGAAACACCAACAAAATGAATCCAATCTATTGACATCACAGCTTATAATGAAGACAGTGATTTGTTACATGAACACGACAAGAAGCACTTTAGTGCTTATACTTTTTTAAAAGAAATATGTCCTAAGGGTAGGATCTGCAGAGATAAAATAGCTTGTAAAATGTGATCTCGAATAGCAAATGACGTTGAGGAGATGGGGAGAAATCCCTTGAGTTCATTGAAAGCCTCTCCACAGATTCGGTGTCTAGAAAGGCCAATGCCATTGTTTTCTTCACAATATAAACCATTGCAAAAATCTAATTAATCTGGGAAACTATATGTACTAAACGAAAAGCACAATTTATTATACAGTGCATCCGACTAAAGTAATTCAAATGTAAGCTCGGTAAAATAAAACAATGGCGCTAATGGTCCGGTCACAAACATCGGTGTATTGGCTGGAATAAACCGAAACCGGCTCGAAGTCCGCTCTGATTCACCCACTTCGCGCATTCAAGTGCGTCTAGATTGCTTTTAGGATAATAATATGTCAGTCGCCGTTTTAACTGTCCATAAAACTATAACTTGATTGGAAGCTATGAGCTTTAATCGCTTTCATTTTTTGGTGAATTTATATTGGCCGGGACTTCTCGGTGACCATTGACAGGCTTTCAGTTACTACTGTTGCAAATAACTCGGAAACATTAACGCCGTGCTGTATATGGTCACTTACTCTTACTCTACGTTGCTTTCATTTTCATTTAAAAAATCAACACTTGTATAAAGCTCGTCTACTAAAGCCATATCAAAGAAGACCAAAACATTAAAAAAATGTTATCAGAGTCAATACTTGTTTTCCCAGTATGTAACAGTGTCCTGGGAGTAATGACTATTAAACAAGAAGGTAATTTGAATGCCAAATGATTTAATTTCATGTGAAATTCAAACAAATGTGACTTCGCATAACTGAGATACTTTTACAGCGCATCGATCTCCAACTAGTGACAATTTATAGGGGAAGAAAACCTACCCATACATGAGTTATAAACTCAGTTACCAAATCAGCTCTAACGCCGTTATGAATGCTACCCATATAGCCTGAACACCATTTTTAATAACTGGTGACAATAGGCTATATATTCAGGCTTACTTTATCCCCCCTCTCCTCCCGCCCTTGAAACATTGCCAGGATTATTGTTATATATGCTTCTGGAAAAGTGTATCTTTACACAGACGAATTCAACAATCCACTGCTAGAAAAGAGCAATGATCAGCGCTTGTCGACGATTTTTGTTATAAAACACATACCGAAACGTGTACCAAAAGCGTTTTCACCACAATCCACCATTGTATTCTCCACTTTAATAGTGTTATTCCCAAGATAATTTGTTACGGTTTATTTTAAGTCAGTAATATAAAAAAAGACGGCTGTTGTCTGTTATATGAACACGACATGAAGCGTCCATTGTTTTTGTCCGTTTTAGTTTTTTTTAGGAATATGTCTTACAGATAGTATCCGGTGAGATGTTACTTGCTCAAAACATTTGTTCATAAATAGACAATTCAGTGGAAGGAATGAAGTTCTTTGAGGGCAACGAGAAGGGGAAGTAGAACCACGCACGGTACTCCTTTAAAAAGATTTACTTATATTTTTGTCAATTAAGAAAGACGGTTATTTGAATCCGGTATTCATGGAAAAAGAAAATGGAAAATCTGGAAAAAATCAACACTAAATGATTGAATGTATCAGGTATCACATTAATGATACCACCAAAATGTGCACAACTAAAGAAGCCACACTTTGTTTTGGTGGAGAAATATGATGAACTTTTTCGCGAAAAAAAAGAGCTTGGTTTTTTTAACAAGAAAATTGTTTAAAACACAATTTGTAAAGCAACATGTCATCGTTGTTGCATACTTGTTGCATAGTATATTAAATTGTCATCGTTATCATTTTACAATTGCCAGCATGTCGTTGTACCATCACTCACCATTGCTGTACTATCGTACTTCCACTATTGTGCGATTGCCATCACCGTGTCATCGGATCCGTACTATCAATATCGTTCCTGGGTATGCGCAATCGTCTTATCTTTGCGCTGTGCAAAATCACTCTATCGGGAACGGGAAAGCGTTGATAGAAATCAGCCCTCATCGATTCAGGAGTATTATTTCCTGTATATAATTTTCTTTGGTTTCATTTAAAGGCCGTGTTGTCAAGATAAGATTGATGAAAGTTGAACTCTGGCTCAGAAAAACCCTCATTTATCCCCTGATGAAGCCTCAGGAATAAAACAATAATAAATTACTTTTCTTCATTGAAATCAAAGATTCCCAAGGTAGCTGTCATTTATTATCAAGATGACAAGAAACAAATTGGCTATTTGGAGAAAATGCTATGAGACAATATCAAGAAATATGCCGTAATTTTAGCAACGATGTGCTCTAAAATAGACAACTGCCGAATTATGCCACGGATGCTAGAAAAGCTCGGATATTTTCCCCACAGCTTCTGAAGCCTGTATGATATCTCTATTGAAAATATCTTTTTTAGCTAAAAAAAAATAAATAACTAAATCAAAAAATCATTTATAATAAAGCGCATATGGCTAAAGTTATACCCTAGTGGAATAAACAAAAATTGCGGAAATTGACCTGTTGCATTTCTGCGGACAAAATGGTAACTAAAAGCAAACTAAACTGGTCCGGTCATAACAAAGCTGTCCGGAATTATTCTAGTCAAGAACCCGTGTTTGTCGACAATGTTTTGGTTGAAATACACCTGATTTCGCCCAAGGTCGACCCCTGATATCGCCCTAGGTCGACCCCCGATATCGCCCGTACAGCTGTTTTTTAATGTATTTTGGTCCCAAATTTTAACTGTCCATAACACTGATACAAAGTTACATGCCCGAGGTTTGACCGCTTGAAATCGTTTGATGAATTTCTATAATCATGGACTGCTCGGTGATAATTGGCATTCGTATAACTTTTGCAAATGACTCCGTAACATTTAAGTCGTGTAATTCGATTTATTATTGATATCAGCACATAGTCACTTACTCTTAGTTTATGTTGCTTTCATAATTCATTACCAGAATCAACATTTTATAGTTCTCCAACTTAAGCCATATCAAATAAAATCGATACCCAAGAATTTGTTAATATTAATCAATGGAAGTCATTTGTAAAATTGGTCAGTACTCGGAAAGCAATGACAATGAAACAATCGGCCAATTCGAAAGTCAATCAAATTAGTTCCATATGAAATTCCCAAAATTGTAACATTACATAACTGAGACACTTCAATTAGGGACAATATAAACATTATTTGGGGATAACTGTTACATATGCTCATGAAGCATTGATTCTTACATATCTATTTACTGACCAATTCATCAGCTGTTGAACAAAAACAATGTTCTTCAAAACTTCATTTCACAACTTGTCAAAGAAAAGCGTTGAAGGAATTAAGCCCTCATATCCTGAACTTCAAACAGGATTGTTTCTAAGATAATTTTGTTAGGTTTCGTTTAAAGCGATACTCCTCTCTGCAATAAAATGAATATAATGTAAAACGGACATCATTTCTTGTGTTGAATTATGCTCTCTAATTTTCTAATCGAGCTATATATCTATTTTATAACTGGATCTTAACCGTTGGGTATTGCTTAAACTACAGTCAAATTCATCCACGCGGCCATGTCTTGCTACTTTAATCACTAAACACAGGAGCTCCACAAATATTGACCAATCAAATATCTTTCTTGTCACACTAGGGGGCCTACGTCACGAGACTCATAGTCGACTGTTTATACCTTTGACAGTTAACACCAATGACCTATATAACCTATATAACCTATATAGGCCATTGGTTCACACATGTTATTAACCTGTAACACAGAAGAGTGTGAGTCGCCTGACGTCATGAATAGGGTTGCCACGCCCAAAGTGTCCGCTACCAGTGATCGTAGGTAGGTATATACTCGTAACCCTCAAGTGATTTTATAAGATGAAGAAACGTTAAGTCGATATCATATTTAAGTATGTTTAATAGTAACCTTTCAAGGGATATAGGGGTTATTGCAGCCCGGAGCATCGCTTTAAAGTAACGCATATAAAGTGTCCTATCCTTGGTTACCACAACCTGTAAACCAATCAAACTGCTGCGTGTTTTCGTCACTTCAGAGATTAACCTTATTCGGGTGTTCCTTTTCTGACCTTATTCCCAGGAACTTTCTATTTAGTGTTATAATATTAAATTCGTATTTATTTTATGAAAATTTTAGACCGTGCGGAGAACCTATATCTTTATTTACAACTTGATGTAAGGTACGTTAGTCAAGTTACGTAGTGATTGTAATCGCGTGTCTTAAGGAAGCTTCAATAGACCAGTGACTCATACAGATAAAATGGGACCTGAAGTAAATTGACCATCGACTAATATTGATTTCTATAGAGATAGATCAGCGAAATCGACCTACATTAACGATGGAACCAATCATGATGAAATTCAACTGATCAATCCTGTGAAAGTGTCAATCTTTATTTATGGGGTTCACTTTATAAAGGTGATACACACCTGTGTGTTCTTCCTGGTTGTAATGTCAAAGCTTATGTGTTTATATAGGCATTGTGCCTGTTCACTGATCCATTTCCTTTAGAAATAAATATTGTTTAAACCAAAGCTTAATAAATTATTAAATAAAATAAATTCTCTTCAACAAAGGGCCACATATGCGGACTAATCGAGCACAACTTTGACGAATATGTGTATGAAGATATTTCCCTTTTGGTGGATATTAACATTTAACCCCGACATTGGACAGAATAATCAGGGACCAGAGTCGTCAACAAAGAGCCACATACGCGTATGGCAAGCCGTTTTATCACTTCTACCTTTATTCTACATATGTTGAATTCTTTTCCACATATGTGAAATTCTTTT
>JAQQZZ010150135.1:0-12622 GCA_030265115.1 Mopalia vespertina | reverse complement strand
GGGGGAGTGATTGCGTTAGATCTCAATATAGCGACAAACAAAACACGGGGAGCGTTTTTGAGATTTGATTTTAATTATATTTGGGGTTGTCCGGGCGGCAAATCGGTTAGCTCTTCAGTCTAATTGTGACACTGTTGATTGCGTCAATCCTGTCTCAAACCTGTTCACGATTCAGATACAATTCCAACTGGATGGTATCTTTTGATCACTGAGATGTACCCTATAAGTCAAATATTGTAAAGAAAGAAAACGTTGCTTCCCACGACCGGGATGCGAACTCGGGTCTCTGGCTAGCATGGCCCGCGCTCTAACCGACTGAGCCACAAAGTGCAATTTATTTATTTATGTCATTTTAGTTTCAAACATAAGAGTTGAAAACAATCCCACCTTAGTTTTTTAAAGAACGTAGATATGTTATGTATATACATGTTCTTTCAGTTTCGACCATAAGACAGTTGAAAACAAATACCACCTAAGTTTTTAAAGAACGTAGATATGTTATGTATATATATGTTTTTTTAGTTTCGACCATAAGTGAGTTGAAAACAAATCCAACCTTAGTTTTTTAAAGAACGTAGATATGTTATGTATATATAATGTTCTTTTAGTTTCGACCATAAGAGAGTTGAAAACAAATCCCACCTTAGTTTTTAAAGAACGTAGATATGTAATGTATATATATGTTCTATAAGTTTCGACCATAAGACAGTTGAAAACAAATCCCACCTTAGTTTTTAAAGAACGTAGATATGTAATGTATATATATGTCTTTTTAGTTTCGACCATAAGAGAGTTGAAAACAAATCCCACCTTAGTTTTTAAAGAACGTAGATATGTCATGTATATATATGTTTTTTTAGTTTCGACCATAAGAGAGTTGAAAACAAATCCCACCTTAGTTTTTAAAGAACGTAGATATGTAATGTACATGTATATATATGTTCTTTAAGTTTCGACCATAAGACAGTTGAAAACCAATCCCACCTTAGTTTTTAAAGAACGTAGATATGTAATGTATATATATGTCTTTTTAGTTTCGACCAAAAGAGAGTTGAAAACAATCCCAGCTTAGTTTTTAAAGAACGTAGATATGTTATGATGGATTAAATCTATTAAGTTTATTTCCAGGCGCCGGGTAACGAATCTGTGCTAGTACTATTCAATACTCTGTCGTACTGGGATACTGTGTCCAAAATACGCATTATTGCATGCTATCTGAATTTGTATGTATATTTCTAGAATGGCGCAATGCGTGTATAGTGCTTCGAAATTAATCCGTTGAGATGTAAATATACGATTACAAAATGAAAAAAAATCCAAACTCGGTTCATTCATGCATGGTTGTGTTGAATTATGTTTTGTCCAAATGTTTAACTGTCATACACAAATCAGAGAAAATTTGATTAATGCCATCCGGTTCTCTTTTTGTCACAGAAGTTGCAGACGAGAGGAAAATAAGCGAAAATTTGATTTATTCCATCGGGTACTATTTTTGTCACAGAAGTTGCAGCAAAACAGTCGGAAGTGTGCATACTTTCCCAGAATGCACCACGACAGAGGACCTCTGGAAATGTCAGCTGTTTCCAAACTTTTCAAACCTATCTATGGTGTTTTGACAGCTAGACATTTCGCTATCATGTTTTGTTTTTGTTCCTGGGGGATGGGGTGGGAGAGGGGGGGGAGTGTCCACATGTATCTCAAACCGATCCGAGTCGTGAAATTATGCAAACATTCTAAATTAAATGGTTAACATTGAAGACAGCACGTCTTCAACAACTGGGCTGGGCATAAAGTTGAACTATATATACATATATGTAGATGCTCTACATGTGCTATTGCTTTAACTCCACAAAATCTTCTTAAATTAAAGGTATGAAAATCTGTCATGTTTGTATGGATATAGTCAGTCGAATTTTACACCCATACATATCGTTATATGAATTTTTAGGAAATGTTTTCATAGCTGTTGTTGTTGTTGTTATTGTTGCTGCTTCATGGCAGGTAAATAAAGTTTAAAAGTCTAATTTCAATTCGTTGTTTAACATTTTTTTAATTATAGGCTCAGAAAAATATAATCGACCGGTCATTTACCTTCGCTATACCACGTATCTCTCGGTAAAGCATTTTGAAAATATTCGTTTTTTATTTGATCTTTTGTTTGGGTTTTCTTTCGTCTGTTTTCCATTTGGCCGCTAGGAATAGATATATTCTTAGCAAACAAATTTAGCACAGACAAAAGAAAACGCAGCCCCCGCAATTTGATGAGATAGTTTGATAAGCGCACAACCAAAGTGTCTTCGTGAACAGTATTTAATACACGCTCATGATACAGCGGGTTTATATTTATATACACCTTCATTTTACTGAAATGGACTGTCCGTATAGATATGTCAAAGCCGCTGCACATTGGAGCGTATATTTAATATTAATGCACTTTAGTTCATGAATGTTTAATCATAATGTCTGAGACACTTTACGTTTGTGTATGATTTACTGCCACTCCCAGTCATATCTGTGAAATTCGGCTCGAGTACAACATCGAAGCAAAATGAACAAAAACGAAATTCATGTTGCGAAAGGCATTATGGTTTGTTTTACACAATAACAACTTTTTTTCAAATGCAATTTAAAACTAAGTACTCGGATATCGTTACCATTCGTCACAGCTATTTATATGATCAGTTTTAAGAAAACTCAATACGCAAGCTTCCAGAAAAGACGGAAATATAGGTAGCGTTGTGATGGCTATGTGATACATGGGCGTACGCTGGTGGATAACACAAGGTCAACTAAAACATGTCTTAACACCATTGATTGAGAAGCTGTGAACAATGGGATTTCTTTGATTTTAAAATGGTGGCACAATGAAAGGGAGGTCATCCAAACTGTGGAAAAACAATAATAATATAATAGGAAAAATACTGCCACATCTTCTATTCCATTAAAAGAAATATTGCATATTAACAAAGTGCATTAGACTGCGCGCAACTCGCAATGAGTATAGTTAAAGCAAGCATGTTTTCAAACTTTGCAAGTTATCTCTATAAACATTCATCCAATTATAGGATATACATTTGTTGATAAAATAAGAACTTGTAAAACATACAATGAATTTGTGTTCAGTTTTATATATAATTCTGGTTAAGTAGTCCATTCGCTACTCATCCATTTGGTTATGGCGACATTCTTGTGAACCGCAGTGTTTAAAGGAGTCTGATCTACCCGGAGTCGTATTCACTCATTATTTGGATTGTTAAGTGAAATTGAACTTTCTGGCATATTGAACACTTGGTCAGAAATTACGTCCACTTTGTCATCTGTATCTCGTAGATGTTTCCTATTTCAACGATGCATCTTACCGTTTTCCATATAATGTATTTCTCGCTTGTTTAATGGTGACAACTGTTTCTTTGTTTGTTCGTTTCTTAAGAGACTAAACGTGCACTAATTGACGTTGCGTCAGATTCCCATGCAGTCAGCTGATTTATTGCACTTAACTTAGATGATGTGAATTGTACGATTGCTCTTCCTGCTTTTAATGCTACTCTGCACCAAACTATACGCATTGTGAAATGTTCCTTTTTAAGAAGCAATATGAGACAGGCTGACGGCTCCCGTAGAATAAAAAAGCTTAAAAAGGAACAGTATTTAGCATTTTCATTTTTTACGTGTGTATATGATATACGTCAATTTTCAAATATAGGCTAATTATGAAATGTTGGATAGCAGCACCACAAGCAAATTAAAGACAAGTTGTTGACCTGCATAAGGATTAACTTTATGTCATGGAGAACTACTGAAGAACAAATTCCACTGACTTAATGTGAAATTTTCTGAAGCCTAATGCTTCAATCGATTTCAGACAAACCTTATAATAATCTTGAGCCCAGCATGTTCCGAAAGGACAATGGTTTGTTCAGACAAAAATAACGACTTTATATATAATGCCGTTTAAAATTAATTACTGATATACAAACTTAGTTTGCCACAGAAAGTGTATATAATGATAAGTTTTAAAAAATTCGACCAGCAAACTTCCAGAAATACGGACCCTAAAATGGCCGTGCAAAAAAAAGATATTGTTTAATAGTAGCCTTATACCACTGTTCAGTTTCATAAAATAGTGTGAACCTACGACACCAATAAAAATACACATGTTCTCAATGGTGATTCAACATTTCGGAAACAGGGGTCCATAGAGGACATGGGTGATTTTTTTTTTTTAATTTTTAACAAATTAATTTTTTATTTTTTATTTTTTTTGCGTTTCTGTTTTTTTCACCTAAGTTCAAAATAATTTCCACTTGGATTGAAAAATCAGATTTGTGTTGCCAAATAGTCTCTTCATGAGAGAACCAGGGCAACATGAATCGGCCTTCAATTAACCGCCTGCGAAACGTGAACGGAAAGATGTGTTGCATGGCTTTGCATAAAACTCCGTCCCGCCTCTCTGGGTTTTCCAAAACTGTTGTTCCATTTTTCAGTTAGCGTGTTCAAATCTATTCCATTTACATGCTGTTAAAGAACCCATCTAAACAACTGACAAACAAATCGCTCAAATTATCTACGCTACTTCAAATAGATGTATATCCAGGAGAGCTCATATTAGTTTTATATACTTTAAACATGTAGATAATAAATAGCAGATGGTCTATATTGGGCTTCTCCAAGCACCATGTGCTATAGAAACAATTTTGTTCGTAGAAGAGAAATGGCAGACGCTGAATGTTCTGTTTACTTTAGCAGTTCTAGTTGAGAGTATGAAAAGACAAGAAGGATGCCTTACCTACTTTAAACGTCTAAATATAGCTTCGAGTATGAATTCTTCCAACGCGATATTTTTGGCAGTCGCTTAGTACCAGCTAGTTCACTAGACCGTGTACTGTACTTGTAGCAAAGGCGTTTTTGTTTACCAGTAATCGTTCTGGAAACTAAAGGGAAAGGATTTTTACCGCTTGTGTAAAAGAAAGGAAAATCAAAGAAGACCTTGTTGGAACTTACTCTACGTTTAAATGTACGAACTGGACACGATGATCTGAGTATCCCACACTATATTGTATGTGTGTTAACTTCTGTTAAAAATTTCAAAAGAGTTCAGTATGGCACGGGTGAGTTGTTGTTGTTGTTGTTCGAAATGTTATAATAATAATGCGAACGTACTAAACTTTACCTAGTTTTTTATGGTAAAGAATAAACTGTTTGGCTTCATACGTTTTTTTATATATTAAAATATAATATATTCGATGCATCTGTATATGTGTAATATTTGAGTCATTATGGAACAAGTCGAAATAAATTAAACACGGGTTGAGTTATAAATATAAGGAAATAAAGACCCGCACAGTCATTGTACGTTATTGGCATGTCTCATGCAATGCAAGATCACGAAAGGATAGGAGATTTGCATAATAAACAATCTAAACCCAGTGATCTTCCCAAAAAATCTTATATATTGAAGTTCGCGGAATTCAAGAAATTTTTCCATGAAGTACGCCTACAGTATGGTGCAATATACATTACTACATCGATACAAAATGAGAACAAAATGTGAAAAAGTTAAAGATTCGTGTGAAGCGATAGCATAGTGTTAAGTTTACCGGTTATGTCTAATGGACATGCTATAACAGTATACATGTGTGCAGCTGGTTATGAGGCATCTGGTTAAACTATAAGCAGTTCAAGTTGGCTAGTTATAGGCCTACATGTACAACTGATACACAATTCTGGGCCAGCGCCCGTATCCGGCCATTGGACTTTACAGGAAACCCCACGGCCAGCATTAGTAAACTGTGCTTCTGGTTTGTTCTGATAAAGTACAAGCAGCCATGAAATTGGTAGACTTTGCTGGACACGTGCAGATCGCGAGTTGTTGGCTCAACGATATTGAATCTATATACTGGTTTAGATCTGGCAAGTGTAACGACCATGCCACTCGGCTCTCTCCAATGTAAAACAGGCGCGAAGCAGGCGGGCCTTATGTCAGATAAAGAATAGCATACCCGAGAGGAAACACAAGACAGTTAAAGTGCAGATCTAGTACAGGTTAAAATTCCTTGCACTGTTTACTGATTTTGCAGAATTTACTGTGAGATAGCAAATTAAAAAATTCTTCGGGTTTTCTGCGGTGTCTTCGCAACTCGCCTATACTCGCAACTCGCCTACCTTGTTTTGGGGTAGGCGGGATGCGAATAGCAATTAGTACCTCCAGGGGTCCTGAGTATTGCTACACACGGGTAAAAAATGTAACCCCATTAATTTATATCGAACAAATATGTTATTAAATATCAGATGAACCGGTATAACAGACAAATATATATAAACAGAATTAGAAGTGGAGTTTTCTCGCCATCAACTAGCTACGCTAATTGAGTCTTCCTAACATTTAGAAATAGCAGAACACTACCATGATTCTGCACTTTATCTTCCAATGTATTAAAATTGCATGGCCTTACCCTGACTTAATTCATAGCGTTTTCTTCCCTTAACACTTTTGGGTTAGACCGACCCATAAAATCAATCATATCTCAGCAGTACCACACTCGCTTAAAAATGTGTTCCGCGGTAATTAGGTCATACGGATTCAACGTTATATGTTATTCAGATGCAGGTCTTATTTCTAAAGTTTTTGAACAGCTGCACGTCGTATCTCTATATACTGTCAGAAATAGTCTAAAAGATACGTATTCGCATCTAGCCATCAGCAAGCCGACGTTTCAAATTGCTCAGCTTGTCGTCTATATGCATGCCTGTGCCGTCTCTTCTTCAGTTCCTATTTTAAGTTTTGCCATATTTATGATATCACGCCAGTGGTGATAAATCTCTCACTAATCCCCCAGGTAGGCGTTGAGAGAAGGCGAGTTCTAAAAGTAGGCGAGTTGCGAGTATGCGAGTTCAATAAGTAGGCGAGATGCGTGTAGGCGAGTTTAAAAAGTAAGTGATTTGCGAATGAACCTTTTCCGCGCAGTTACAAATTGGCAATGTTAAGAATTCATTTGCTCGATTCGTTTTAAAATACATTGTCTCTGATCTTAAGTATTTTTCTATAATTCCCTCAGAGTTGTCAACACAAGTGTATGCTGGGTAATTTTACGATATGGCGTAAAGTGTCGATTTATTATATATTTCAGGCGATACGAGGATTGACAGAGAAATCCATTCGTCACGGACTTCCCGAGGAGAAGATAAGCGGTATGTGGATCATTTGACACTTTGTATTTAATGGAACTGGGTATTATTGTCGTTCCAATTATATGACAATGTTTTTATTATTTGCCCTTTGTGTTTTATTGTTCTCATGTTAGTGTTGTATGAAACCAGCCATTACCCAGTCTAAACGTCATTGTGACTAGGCCAGCGCTGATTGTTGAAAAAGCGCTATCTAGCGAGAAATAGAGAAACCTCGAAGAACATGAATTGGATGTGGAATCATGGGTAAATCATTCTAAAATGATTTCTACCGCTTGGCAAAGGTTATATTTTACCCATGAGGCGTCAGTAGATTCTGACATTCAAACTGCGCGAAACGAACGAAATCTCCTATATCTTGCGCAACGAGTCATAGGGTACTATGGTGTCCACTGAAAGTCACAATGCCGTTGAGACTGAGTCATGACTGGTTTCATACTTCTACTTGATAGACTTCTGCCCGTACTTAAAGTTATTCCGCTCATATGTCGGCGTCCCGTTTATCTGGATGTAAATGCAGCGATAATCACCGTCTTGGTTATAGGGGAGCTTGTTTAAAGAGAATCAATGCCACCTTTACTTAGCACTGGAGGAAGATTAACTTTCAAACAGTATGAAAACACTTCACATTTTATTGTTGTGGTGGTGTCAAACCGCCGTCATACAAGTGAAATATCCTTGAGCACGGCGTAAAACACTACTCAATCAATCAATCACTCAATCAATAGATATCATAGCGTTCTTTCTAAAAACCAAAAAGAATGATGATATTTTCCTAAGACTGCTATTACTCAAATTGTCCATACAAAGTAACTACATTTTTCAACAAGAAGAATAACCTGCGATCCCAAGTATTTGATACATCCATTGTAGCTCGAACTGATAAATGCACTTGACTTTCATGTTAATTAAGCATTCTTCTTCTTTATTCCACTGACACCTGGCTGTACATTATAAAATACACGTTATTGGGCGGGATGGGATCAAATAACTTCAGCTTTGTTGTACCCCAGGGCCCGGTTGCTCGAAGCGCTATTAAATTTAATCCACTATTAGATGACGTCACGCCATGTTGGAGGTCTATCTCTAATCCGATATTAGCGATTTAATCTGGTGTTAGCGGCTAATCGTCTTTCGAGCAACTGGCCCCTGGGCCCGGTTGCTCGAAGCGCTATTAAATCCGCTATTAAATGACGTCATGCTATGTTGTAGGTCTGTCTCTAAACCGGTATTAGCGACTTAATCTGGTGTTTGCGGCTAATACTCTTCCGAGCAGCTGGCTCCTGATAGATCCAGATGGCGAGAAATGTCTGCGAAAATATACGTTATTATATAAATTGCATGCTGTTCACCGTTACAAAATCACGAATCAATATTATTTTTAGGTTTTATTTACAATTAAAAGAAACAGTAGGTACGCTGGATTTCAGATTAAGTAAACGACTGTTCCTTATAAAGGTCTAGATTTGAGAAGAAAAAACACGGTACACCTGCTTCTTAACCACTGTTGGTTGATATAAGTATGGAAATCTATTAGTACTGAAAAAGCTGATTTGATAATGAATGGTACTATTATAACATTACCATGTTCTCAAGTGTATTCAGTTGCAGTCATACTATATTATTATACTTTAAAGGGATAGACAATATAATGAACAAGTATAGGCTTAGTGAATGAGTCGGTATTTGTGAGCATTTTAATTTGTGCGACACTTCGATACAAAATACGATAGCAAAATAAATTTGAAAAGCTGTTACCTTCAAAATTTTTGTCCCGTGCCGCCATGAGGAACCGAAGAGCTCTTCAGAAAAAAAGGCGCGAAATGTATGGCTGCTCTGTTGTGGTAGACGGGGTCAATGGATCTTGTGCACTGAGCAATATGTTAAGAAGCCATGTCATTGTGTCTTTTATTATGGTAACTCACCCAGACATTCGCAGCAATGTGGTTAACTGATTGGTCAAGCGGCACACACCTCCAGCCGCCGTGGTTAAAATGTCTGCCCGCATAGTTTTTTCACTTTGTAATGGACTAGCTAACTTTCGATAGTGAATAAGAATTGTAGAACAAAGTGCAAAAATACTAAATTAGCATTATTTTATAGAAAATTTCACGCTCTATTCTATGCTAAGCTCCGTTCCTTAAGTTAACGATCTCTTTAAGTAATAACCCTCCGGTAGGTAAATTAGAGTGACAATTAAACCCCTTGGAGTGTTATGAACATATAATGTGAAGTGCTCTTAACAATTTCAGAGTTACATGACAGTTTCAAAATCTTTGACCGTAATGGCGATGGGATGATCACCACAGATGAACTGGGTACAGTGATGGCTTCTCTGGGTCTGCGGCCAACTTTACAGGAACTTAAAGCCTTAATCAGATCAGTGGATGTTGACAGTAAGTAATGAATTTGATAGAAACCGTCGCTGTCTTACCTCTATGACATTGCGTATAGACCGCTTGGTTATAAACCATGCCATCTCCCTATTGCAAGGGTCACATTATTAACCTTGTTGCTATTCGAAGCAAAAACGAGGCAACATGTAATTATTGTAGAAAGAACCAGCCAATCAGACAATCGTTTACTCATCAAACTCTACAACAAACAAGTGTGGCACCATTGTCGTGCCTGTGATGATATCAGGACTCGGTAATGGGACTAAAGTTGTGCATGTATATTACATGTATAGCCTACCTGTCATCCTGTGTTTAGACCGCCTCTTTCTTATTCTAAGAAAAATCCAATCTGATTGGGTGGGGCAATGAGAGGTCATCCGAAAGTAGATGTTGCAGACTCTAATTACATGTAACTCAGGTTTTACCGTCTATATGGAGGCAGAGTAAGACAGGAAGAGCGGCTTAATGTGACAATCTTCTTGTCCTCATTGACTCGGGAAGATGACACCATGCCGGACCATCGGTAAATTACCGAAAATTGTGCGGTCTTCACTTGGCACATTGCAGCCGTTTAGAGACACCGGGGCTAGGCTATGATGTCATACAACTGTAGATAAATGCAATCTTTGTTAAAAACAAATATACATTTAGGTCTCCAGGCATTATTCCAGCATGGGGCCATTCCACTTCCGCCAGTTAATATTCTTCTGGCAGAAGTAGAGCTGAAATGGTATTTTTGGTAATCACATTTGATTAAAACCGGAAGCGGGCTTACCTCCATGCCTTACGTACAGCCCGCTTGGTCATAAACCTACTACCATCAAGACAAATTACAGCTGTATAAATAAACGGGGACTATGCTTTGATGTCATTCAGCTGTACAGTAATCCAATTCCCTTTTTAAAGATACAAGTCACCCAAATCAAACAAGCAAAAAAAGATACTAACAAGTTTAATCTTTTTTAAATGAATAAAATTGTTGAATTTTATGTTGACCGACATAATACATTTTTTATGCACCTGGGCTTTTTGTAAAAGTAGACCTTTCGTCCCTTCCTGGTAAGACAGTGATGGTGCGGGTTTATCCGAAAGTTCTCAGTCTGCGTTAAAAAGCTAGATGGTACTTGATTGTTACAAAATGATGTCATCAATTGATTTTGAATATGTGTGTGCTACAACAAATAGGACGTTGTAAACTGATCTAATTTGGTTTCAATATTTAGTTTATCGGTTACATTCACAGTTTAAGTGACATGAGTGAGAGTCACATATAACACTATTTTTGGAAGAAATTATAAAATGTCTCATGGTTGATATCCATGAATAAAAAGGGAAGAAACCTGTCCCGCTGCACATTTATATACATGACAACACAGATCTCTATGTTTATCCCGACAGGGAGCGGAACGATCGACTTCGACGAGTTCCTCACGATATTTGTTAAAAAGATGTCAGTTGATCCACAAAAAGAGCTATATGAAGTGTTCCAGATCTTCGATAAAAACCATGACGGATTTATCTCCCCTGCGGAGCTATATGCAGTCTTAATTCAACTCGGAGAAAGGGTTACAAAGGTAAATTGAAGTTCTCTGATTATTTGTGTACCATGAACTGCGTGTGATTAACGCTTATGTCTGCATCAAACTGTTTGGTTTTTTTTTACTTAAAATTATAGAATTTTTCTCACATACAGATAATTGTTATTCTACAAAGCGACATCTTCCGGTGTACAGTTGGGACTGAAGAAAAGCGTAATTTCAAACACGTTCTTCAAATACAGGACTTATGCTTTCTTACTCACATGACAATTAACCCTGTATAGTGTAAACCCGTGTCGGTATGCCTACTAAACAACTTTCACTTTATACGTCAGGCGCTTTGGTGCTCATGAAATGTCAGGAGAAGACGCAAATCGACAGTGCAAAGCGTCTTTTTCAAGTTTTTGGGAGATGTCAAATATAATCATATCAGATAACAACGTTTAACGATAACAACATTTTTATATGTATTCGAGCTGCGGAAGTGATATTGTCAAGTCAAAGGACGGGAAAACAAATCTCGCTTGCTATGCCTGTGTTGATAATGTTAAACTTTTTTAGCCCGCCATTAATTCAACTGGAATGTAGGCAGATATAGGAGTAAACAGGATTTGAAAATTTGTTTCATTAGTTTGACAAAAACTATACACCTCTGCCGCAGCTACTATCTACATCATAAGTCAACACACTAAGCGGACGTAAAGCTAAATATACTTAAATCCGTAAAGAAAAGCTCATTCGTCTTTTAAACATATTGTTATTATCGTTTTGTAAATGACTAATTCATAAAAAAAGTGTTTCAAAGGGGTTGAGTTTTACCCATAGTTTATATGAAGAGCATTATACCGGTACGTCATGGTAAAAAAAAGCAGTCAGCAATTTACCAAGGGAGATAATTAAAACTTTAGTTTCACACATTCAAAAGATAAAGGTCATCAGTTACCTATTTACTTAACCATATACCTACAGCATTACGTTTTTAGGGAGATTTGTTAATTGCGGTCAGACTGCTCCTACTGTGATATTAATGGGGATTAGCGCTGCCGATTTCGGCACCAGGTGTCGCTGAATGCAATGCGGTCCCAGGAGTTATCTCCTTTGTTCAATCTCCCTTCTTTTACGTATATTCAATGGGATTATTCTTAATTATCACTCACTTTGATTATTTTAATAAAAAAAATAAACAGAATTTTCTTGTGATAGAATTATAAACGAGGAGAAAAGTAAGTTAAATGCATGTCAATAGTGCATATTTACCGGTACTGTAAATATCTACTACTGTAATATACTAAATACATAATGTATGTGTTATACGAACACTCTAACCGTCCAACACTAAAAACATTTATATTTCAAATTTGTTAGGTTGATTTATTAATCTTTGATGGTATATATACTTAATGTAAGCAAAAATCTCGTTGATTCGGCGACAGGTGGCCAGGTTTTAGATAGTTAATCATGTACATTTTGTATCCATTTGTGAATTCGCCAGACATGATTAAC
>JAQQZZ010150124.1:0-12622 GCA_030265115.1 Mopalia vespertina | reverse complement strand
GGAAAGTTAATTTTCCTCCACTGCTAAGTAAAGACAGTATTGCTACTCTTCAAACAAACTGCCCTTAGCCAGAGGGCTAACATGGAAAGACTTGGTATGGATAACGACTTCTTAATTTATTGGATACTATGTTTCTATCTTATTATAGAGATCGTTCTACTATCTTCCGCGAGAAGACAGACGTGCACTCATATTGAATATCTTTTCTGTGTCAATGCTGAAACTGTTTACAACTATGACGAACTTACATCAGTGTTGTCTGTCCCACATGGAGACGTAGCTTGATTGACATGGGACGTTCTTATCACACTTTGCTGATTGGCTTGTCTACCAGAGGTCAACTGATGGTCCAGTTGAGTCAGCTTCTGCCTTAGCCTCTGCAGTTCTAGGTCACTCTCATGCTGTAAATAGCACACAAAAAATAGGTCAAATTAGTTTCATCTTACAGTCAAAATAAATCTTTGGCAGATACATGATCAATTCAATCAAATCTGACTGTTTGCAGAATGTATTTTCTGAAACGTACAGTTTGATGACTTCAAACTAGCTAGGAATACATACGTTTCGTTTGTCTTTATCATGCTAAATATTTTGTTTCTTCATGTTTAACAGTATTTGACAAACATGAAAAATTTGTATTGCAGTTGCATGGTGGAAGACCAAAAAGGGTTGATTGATGTTTTACGTTGTTCACTCATATGACGGCAGTGTATTCCAACAATAAATGATACTAGCACAACCAAGATGTGAAGTGTTTCTATAATGTTGGAAAGTTAATCTTCCTCCAGTGCTAAGTAATGACAGCAATGCTACTCTTCGAACAAACTACCCTTAGCCAAGAAGGCTTGAAATATTAAGTAAATTATTGGTCAACATTTTAAATCATGAAATAGTTTTGTGCTGTTTTATTGTTGGCTTGATGTAGTGTCTTATATCCAGGTGTTGAATAAGCTTTAAATCTTTAGATCACTAAGAAAATATTCAATCTGACCTGAAATTTTTTACTTGTTAAATTAATTTAATTTTAAGGCAAAAATATTCAATAACTTGTTCTAGTGGCATTAAGTAGCTGTAGCAGTAACATAACACGATTCTATGCATTTCAACTTTTATATTTAAAAAAAATAATAAAGAAGACGAAATCCATAGAATTGTGTCATGTTGAAAATATTCAGGTTTGGTTGAGATCGTAAGAAATTGACCTATGTCAACACTTGATATTATATTAACAGTTATGTCACTTACATGTCTATGAGTGTTGGTAATGCTTAGTGTGTGTGGGAAATTACAGTCACTAGCAGCTATAATAAACTTCAAGACATTCGATCACAAATGTCTGTTCAGGACCTGTATTTATCTTCTTGACACAGTCTTCCTACCAAATTTGAGTATTTTTCGTTTTGTTCAGAAAACATTTTGAAAAAATCTATTGAAGCTGTTTTCCATAAAACCAGTAAGTTGGATTTCACTCACCAGTTTAGTCATCAGGTCATCCCGATGTCTCTCTAATTCTCTCACTTGACGGATATCTCCATGCCTCTCTGACTCTCTCTGTACATCTCGCTCAGCTCCCAGCTCCTTGAGACTGCGCACCTCCGATCTGAACTGTGCCTGCTCACGTTCTAAGATAACGATTCTACCAGCATCTACCTCATGTTGTCTCGAGAGCTGAAGAGCATGCTCCTGTACAAAAAGTAATCAATTCAGAATTATAATGTTAAAACTAGGATTAAAGACAAGGAATTACATAAAGAAAATAATAACAATAAAACAACATTGAGTGATATGTCAATAAAACAAAATAGAACAAAGTTCTAAACAGCAGTTGTCTATTAAACATACGTTCTAAAATCAAAGGACAGCCTAGTAGACGGGTGACAAAATAGATCCTTTTTGTTGTTTCTCATCCATTTCAAATAAATTAAAATTATCCAGGGTTTATCAAAGGCCTTTGATAAAATCATATTTTGAAAACCAGTAAGACAGTACATAAAAATTAATTTTCCTGACAAACTATGTAGATGCTAAGTTGGTTGGCCTTGTCAAAAATAAATGTTGTGGCAAGCAGATGAATTGTAAGGGCTGATTACTCACCTGGGCAGACTCCACTTGTTTCTTCAGTTCTCTACAAGCTCGTCTTTCCCTCTCTAATTCTTCAATGGCTTGTCTTTTTGTTTCCTCTAGTGAGATATTGAGAGACCTCAACTGTGCCCGGTCATGCTCAGCTCCATTATGAAGCTCTTCTAAACGCCCACGTTCAGTTTGCAATAGGACCTTTAGATCAGAGATTATAGCATTCTCTCTCTCTGTGGAAGCTTGAACACTTCCTCTCTCCTCTTCCAAAGAGTTCTTCAACTGATTGTTTAAAGACTGCTCTCGAGCAATGGCACTGAAATTTAAAACATTTTAATATTGTCAGACAAATTGTCCATATTGTAAGACAATTTTATTACGTAAAGGCAAAATTCATCACATTTGTTTGCTCGATTAATTTTAAAGGTTTCTTCACTCAGATCCAGCTTATGTCATATAACTGAAATACCCGTAAGCACGGCGTTCAACCCCAATCAACATCATATGTTCTTAAAATTTCTCCTGTGGACATAACTGCATAACTGATTGATGGATTAATGATTAAACACCCAGGGGTATATCCTTTATATAAAGAAGGTCCAATATAATAATAATTGCCACATAACAAAATGATAAATTGCAGGCGAAGTGATTTGTTCTGCTGGAAAATTAATGTTCCTTGACAGGCTTTCTTTTGTTTTACTGCTGCATTATTTTATCGTTTTCCAGGTATGATCCCCTTAATGGCTTATGTACATGTACACAAACTCTCAGATCTCACGATGTCAGGATTGACTTATATACATGTACATCTTTTGGATATTTGATTTGCAGTGCTAAGGAAAAACATCATTGCTACGCTTCAAACAAACTGCCCCTAGCCAGGGGGCTGTTAACACATGTCAATAAATGGCAGAATTTTAAAATTGTTTGTTTGTTTGTTTGAGGTTTAACTTCATACTCAAGGGCATTTCACTTATATGACAACGGATTATCCATTTCACACTGTTCCTTGCCTCATCACGGTGGTAAAAACCACCCCCGCGATTGCTGGAGTCACATCGTGTGACTCACTCATATACCCACTGGTCCAGAATTTATAAAAGTTATGTACAGGATATAGGCAGGCATGTAGCATGCATTCATCTTAAGTTCAAACAAAATATCCGGTGATTTTGATATTCAAATTTTATATGTACAGTACCCTGTCCCAAATGTATTTGTTTGTTTGTTTGATTGATTAGGGTTTAATATTGTACTCAAGGGTATTTCACATATATGATGATGGACTGTCTATTTAACACTGTACCTTGCTTAAATACTGTGGAAAACCAAAAGGAAACCTTGAAAAAATACCGCCGCGATTGTCAAAGCCACATTGTTCGACTCAGTCATATACCTAATGGTTGACAGAAAGTTCGAACCTGTGAGCAATACATCTTACAAGTACTAGAAGGCCGACAAGCTAACCATAAACCACGGCCATGTGCCTGTCCCAAATATAAAATACATGTAAAACTTGATGAAAATGGTTCAGTACCTGTGTAGTTCTTGACACCTGTCTCTCTCCGACTCCAGGTGAGACTGTAATTGACTCAGACGAGATTTAAATTGGTTCTCCACAGCGTGAAGGTTTTCTTTCTCAAATTGTAATTCTCGTCGCAGATTTTCCACCATGAGTTTCTCTCTGTCCAGGTTATTGGTAACTTCTGAATGGAGATCTTTCTCCTTGTCAAGCTCTACCTGTAATGTCTGTCAAGAACATAAACAATAAAGAATAAAATAACTATAAAATGGTCTTTCACCTTCTCAAGCTCTACCTGTAATGTCTGTCCAGAACATAAAGAATAAAGTAACTATAAAATGGTGTTTTTTTTCTCAAGCTCTACCTGTAATGTCTGACAAGAACTTGAATAAAATAAAACTAAAATGATCTTTCTCCTCTTCAATGTGTGCCTTACTTGAAACAATCAATAACAGGACGTAAAACAATACATGTGCAAAGACAAGTATGCAAACTTATAGTAAAAGTAACAAAATCAGTTTGTGTTGCAGTTTAGGGGAGAGAAACCCAGAGCACAGATTATCCCTCCAACCACCAACATCTGGACAAGAGGATTGATCTTTAATCCCACTTATGTCCTCAACTTCTTCATTGCTAAACTATTTTCCTTTCTGTACCTAATAAAGACACTATCACTTTGCTCTTAATAGACAAAGGGCATTAATGAGACGAACATAGGTTAATCCACATCAGCAACCAGATTATCTTCCGGCTCATTCGAGTTTTATCACACCTTTGTACATGTATATATGGCAGAATGACATTACCTGTAGTAAGTTGACCTCATTGTCTTCCAGCTGGCTGACCTTTCTCTTCTCCTCTTGAGCCAGCCTTTGTAATTGTCGAGATTCACTTCTAGCCTCCTCTAACTGATCGGACAAGTCATTCCTGTGACTTCGCTCCTTCTCTATAGCATCACTACAATAAAATATTAAAGAAATATTTAAACATTTCCAAGAATTTCAGTGTCCTAAATGGGAGGACATAAATTCTGGTTTAAAGTTATTAATTTTAACAGTTAGATCTGTTATTATTTTTGCTCTGGTGTTACTACAAACATAAATAGGGACAGTAACACCACAATAATACGGTTGAGTGTTTGGCTCTATTGGATGTTGTTGTTTTGTTTGATTGGGGTTTAACCCCATAATATAAGTTATTTCACTCAAATGACCGCACGCAAACCCCAAGGTAAAGGAAATCACCCTCAACATCACTGGCAACAAACAAAGACAAGACAGGACAAAGACAAAGACAGGATGCAAAACACATCGGTTGCATGTTGCCCCTTAGCTCAGAGTGTATCAAGGCAACACAAAACACCCTCCCACTGGCCAGCTGCTCTTTCTCGTCTTCACACTAATTAAGGCTGACACAGGCCTGCCAACCGTAGAAGAAATTTATGCGTAAAATTATTTTCTTACCATTTTGTGTATTTTTATGTTACAAAATAGCACAGAATATTAATTTCGGTGTGTATTTTTATGGCCTTTTGGTGTATTTAACAAAAATTATGTGTACAAAATACTCCAGAATACACTGGGTAGGCAGGCCTGCTGAGGGATGAAATATGCAGTTATGTGTGTCAGATCTACCCTAAATCACCTCCAATTTCGTCCATAATATGGCTACTTTAAAAGTTATTTAAGACTAAGACTAAGATATGGTTCCTGGGAAACAAATTTATGTTTTCTGAGAAATCCTGATGTTTACTAACTGAAAAATGTTTAATTGGTCTCCCAGGAACCATTTCTAAGTCTTTAAAATAACTTTTAAGTAGCCATATTATAGATGAAATTGGAGGTGATTTAGGGTATATTGTATACACAGATAAACACGTACAAAATGATTGAAAGGTTGGAGGCGCAAAAACACAACAAAGCATGCACAAATAAATACGGTCACATAATACCAACAGAGTGAAACCATTGCTCTGACCCCTCATGTGGACTATGGAATGCCACGCTCCAGTCTAGGCTTTCCAAATCTGGACTGGTATTAACATGCCACTTATAACAAATTCTGACACTATGTCAGTGCTATAACAAAAAATTTGATTTACGATGCTAAAACAATCAAATTTACAAACTTATTCCTGTAGCCCTGTCAATACTTTAATATCATTTACATCATCACGTACACTATAAACAGGAAATATGTTGTATATATATTCATTGCCGAGAAAGAAAGTTTTGCTTGCCTCAACTGGGTTTGTTTGTTTGATTGGGGTTTAACGTTGTACTCATGAGTATTTCACTTATATGACGACTTACCAGCCCAATGGGTGAAAGAAACCACCCTCGACACCACTGGCAACAAACAAAGACAAGACAGGACAACTACAGAATAATAACAACATGCAATACAGACACCACAAACAGATCGGCTTCCTGTTCCCCTTAAGTTTTGAGTGAACCAAGGCAACATGAAGCTCCCTCCAACCACCCGCTGCCTCAACTGGGATACGAACTCAGTTGGGCTAGGGCTCTCACCAACTGAGCTACATAGGCTCAGGGCAGAACAAACGAGAAAGTAATGGAAAAGAATATTTCTGAGCAGGAAGCACTGGCACAGGGTCAATAAATTAGTTTAGTTTCTTTTAGCAAAGAATTACTGCAAAAAGTGTTGTATAGATATACTAAACTTGCTAAAATACTTTAAAAATCATTTTAAATAACAAGGCATAATGTATGGTTTAATAAAAATATGTAAATATGATGAAAATTGTATTTTGTAAACTTTCCCAAATTTGATACACCACAAAAAAAAAAATTAAAATAAAAAAACATACCTTAAATATTAATATTGAATAGACAAATGTAGTTTTTATTATTAAATAGGTACAAAAGTATAATTAAATAAGTTCAACTATTACTTCAGCATTATTTGTAACATACAATGACAAAAGCCTGTCAGTTGGTAAATAGCAAAATAATTCAAAAGTACATCTGAATTGACAAATTCCTTGTATGTACATTGTATTTTAGACTGAAGAGTAATTGGTTTGGCAGGAACATTTAGGAGCCACACACTTCAAGCTTTACACACAGCATGCATGTACTGTTATTAGACTGAAAGCTCGGCACAAATACTAAAACAGATTCACTTACAAAAGGTCATCCAAAGTCAACCTGGTCACAGCAATAAGAAGTATTGGAGTTTATAAAGATTTCTTTCACAATTCCAAACAGGTAAGTGATTTATCTAACTCTAGGGTATTTCACTAAGATTTTGTTTGTGTTTATTGTAAAATAGGGTTGACTAGTGTTTAATGCTATGATCAAGGTATTTCACTCAAATGACAGCGATGTACGACAACAGAATATAGCCATTAAAGAACCACCATAAAATGCTAATCGTTCTGGACCAAGATGATCAAAACTAAGCTTAGTCCCTAATAGCAGATTAAACTACATATCTAGGATTAGACATAGGCCTTCAACATGGAGTGATGTCTTCTAATCTAGGATTAAAATTAATAGTGCTTTGAACAACTTGCCCCTAGGGTCAGTTGCTCGAAAGACGATAAGTTGCTAACACCAGATTAAATCGCTAATACCGAATTAGAGGTAGACATTTAACATGGCGTTACGTCATCTTATTAGATGACATAACGCCATTTAATAGCGCTACGAGCAACGGGCCCCTGCTCTTTTGGAAAATTAATGTTCCTCTAGTGTTACAATGCTTGAAATATACCAGAGAGCGGACTGGAAAACAGGGCAAAAATCTGTTAAAAACCACTCCACTTCCACCCTCTTTGAACTAGACTTAAGGTCAACAGCCAACCTTAAAACGATGAGGTGTATTATTGGTTGTCTTTAAAAACTTATTTCAGAGAGATTGGAAGTCTTAACTTGGAATAATAACAAGGTACCAAACAAGAAAATCTAGGCATTATCATGTTGGTATCTCCAATTTTAATCAACATCAAAGTTTGCAAAGCTTCCAGCCAAGTTAACACATGTTGTCGACAATTGAAAATTACAATCTCAGCTAAAACAGACTACAAGTATACTTCAGAAAAAAACAGATTTCCAGTCATCAAAGGAGTGAAAGTCTGTCATTGAATAGTCAGAAGTAAATGAAAACAAAGTATTATTGAACAAAAATCGCTACGTTTAAATTCACCAAAAGTAAATTTCACGATCAACCTTTCTCTATCTGTGACACATAAATGTTTAAATTGATCACAAATGTGTCAAACCAAATCAAAATTTGAAAGCGGTTACTGTACTGTACTTAAAGTTACTGTACTTAAAATAGAAAATTAAGGCTTTTTTTTTTCTTTAAAGGTATTGTCTTGAATGTACCAAGTGGGTGAACTTGCGACAACTAACAAATTGTAAATAAACATTACTGATGAGAAGTACTAACCTGACAGACTTCACTCTATTTTCCTCTTGCTGTAGAGAA
Source organism: Mopalia vespertina (assembly GCA_030265115.1). Classification (NCBI taxonomy): domain Eukaryota; kingdom Metazoa; phylum Mollusca; class Polyplacophora; order Chitonida; family Mopaliidae; genus Mopalia; species Mopalia vespertina. The sequence continues at coordinate 4,569 of JAQQZZ010150124.1, read as the reverse complement.
TCACCCAGTTTATCAATCTGTATTTGTGAGTCGGCTAATTCCATCTGAAGGTTAAGAGTGGTCTGATGTTCTTGGTTAAGCAAGGACTGTAACTCTTGGTTCCTAGTTGTCTCCCCTAAGAGACTAGCTCTCAAGTCATCCTGCAAGATCTGTTCTTGTTTCAACTTATATTCCAATAACTCCACTGAAATTAAACAAAAACTTTGGGTTCAATATACAAATGTTTTGGTTTGTCTTCAGTTAACAGGAGTAGGCAGTAAATTTGTTTGTTTGACCTTTAATGGAGTGCTAGATATATTTTTGTATTGAACTGTGCAGGCACATTACTTCGGATGTTCGACTGCAGTTAACATTGTACTCGAGGGTATTTCACTTTTATTAGTTATTAATTAATATATTAGATGAATTGTCCAAATCTCACTCTGCCTTGCTTACATATGGTGTAAAATAGGGAGGAAACCTTGGAAATACCTTGTTAAAACCACCCCTATTTTTGGTAGAGCACATGCACTTTAAAAACTTTACTGTTTTCTATACTTTATTAGGAAACTTTTAAACTTTTAAAATTTCAATTTCAAGTGTGACTATTTTTTAGTTAAGCCACTTTAGCAAGCTTACATTGTCTTTTCAGTTGATGCTCTCGTTTTGATAATTGCTCTTCTGTAGAGCTGAGTTGTTGACTTAAACGTTGTTTCTCATCCTGGAGTTGAAGTCGTGTAATGCTGGCATGGGAACGGAGGTCTCGAATCTCAGACAGCAAAGACTGACGATCAACACTGTACACTTGCTTCATGGAGTCCTGATGATGGACGCCCTAAAAAAAATTAAGTTTTCATAATGAGGTTGATTGACTGCATAGTGATTTGTGCAGTTGTTTGACAAGGCTTTCACTCTCTTGCAATACATGTCAAGTGATCTCTTCTATTTCATGATTTACTGGGGCTTCGCTCTGTAGTTAACATTATTTCACCAAAAGTTTTTTTAATTCTTATGTTACAGCATGGCTACATCACAGTGCAAAATGACACAAATCGAATTGCTGATTGAGATCTGGGGTATTTATTTGAGCTGTAATGTCTATTCGCTTTACCTGATCTCTGATTCTGTTTTCAAGCCTCTGAAGAGAGGAGAGCTCTGTGGAAGGGGAAGCCACCACATGTGTCCTGAGATCAGCTAGCAGTGTTTCTCTCTCTTTGGCAAAGACTTGACTAATGGCAGCTATTAGGTCATTTCTCCAATCTGATACACCCAATTCTGTGATCTGTTAAAACAAAAAATATCAGAATTATTGGTTCGGTACAAAATAAACTAACAAAAATTTTTAACAACTAAGGTTAATGTAAGTGTAGATCGTGTAGGTCTAATATAATATAATAGGGTATTTCTATTTTTCACCGACTTTTATGGACAACTACTTAAGTAACTTTAAGATGTACATCTTTCATAACTGCATTATTTCACAGAATACTATCCAGAGTTGTATCAACTTGCATCAATTATAGGTGTCTAAAAGAAAAATGCCCACCTGTTCCGAGTCCCTGTGTGTATGTACTTGTGCGAGCAGATCTTTAAGAGCCTGTATAGCTGAGAGGAGGCCTTGTTTCTCATTCGCCCATGCAGACTGGAGAGCAGAGATGTCAGCCTCTTTCTCAACTCTGATGGGGGAGCTGTGACGTTTCAAGAACTGTAACTCTGACAGGGTTAACACCTGGACTCCTTCCTTGTGTAAACGATTCATTAACACCTGAAAAATACAAGAAAAATAGGGAATTTCAGATAACAGTGTTATTCATTCTGTTCTTAAAATTCAACGATAACGATAACAAGGAAACTGTGGTAAACCATTCTGTTAAATAGGTATCACTATTTACGTTATAATTTAATTGTATATAGTAGATAGGAGTAGCAGAGCCCAAGATGCTCCCTCGGCAGCCCTCTAATTAAGACTTGGAGTTATTCAAGAACAGGTATATTGGTTTAATTGATTGATTGTTGTTTTACACTGTGCTTAAGGGTATTTCACTTTTGTGACAGCGGAGTATTCCAACAATAATTGGTACTAGCACAACCATAAAATGTGAAGTGTTTGGATAGAGTTGGAAAGTTAATCCACCTCCACAGTGCAAAGTAAAGATAGCCAGGTAAACTGGAGAGTAAGCAGTAATTTTAGTAGCAGTCCTTACCTGTAGTCTAACTGGCACACTGTCAGCAGGATTATAGTCGGCGTCTAACGGAGGCTCTGCAAATGGGATATCAGGGTTATCATGTCCCACTCCATCCTGTCTTGGTCGGGACAGGTGCTCTAATAACCTGCTGTCCAGTAGCTCCGCTGTAGCCACTTCAGACTGTAACTGATGCTGAACTTCCATCACAGAGACATCTTCTGAAGCAACTGAAAGCAAACATAAAAGGAACTAAATTATTTACTAACTCCCTTCGTGTCTAGTTTGCTCTCATGATTTATTTCATTTGTATGACTGCGATGAAAGTGTTACTTGCTGAGGAAAAGTGGCATATTCCAATTTGATGGAATGATTGAAAGGTGTTTAACACTCTGTTTAATCTAATTGATTGATCGGTGTTTTACGTCATGCTTATTTCACGTATATGACGACCATATGTTCCAACAATCATTGACACTAGCACAACCATAAAATGTTAGGTGTTTGATGTGTTTTGATACTGTTGGAAAGTTAATTTTCCCCAGTGCTGAATAAAGACAGCATTGCTACTCTCCAAAGAAACTGCCCTTAGCCAGAGGGCATATTTAAACTACAATAGTTTTCGACTTCTACAACAGTAGAATTCTCGGGGAGTAAATGGTGTATTCCAACAATGATTGACGCTAGTACCACCTTAAAATGTAATGTGTTTTGATACTGTTGGAAAGCTACTCTCCAAAGAAACTGCCCTTAGCCAGAGGGCATATTTAATCTACAATAGTTTTGACTGTAGAATTCTCGGAGAGTAAATGGGCAAACTAGAAACATAGCATGTTTTGCTCTGTTCAGTGCCTCCAGTACTTCCACCAATAACCTAGTGAAGGCCAATAAACTGGGTTAGCTAACCTGTTATTTGATTTCTTAGCTGTAGAACTTCCTCGCTATGTTTCTTTATCAACATATTCTTCTCATCACTCATTCGCTTCTCAGTTTGTCGACAAGCTTCTCTAACCACCGTTTCCAATTCTTTACGATGGTTCTCTTCCAGCTGAGCCAACTCATGTTCATGTTGCCGTGCCAACTCTGATAGTTTAAGATCAGCCTCCCTTTCAGCTTCCAGTCTTTGGTCACGCAATTTATCAGCATGTTCTTGAATTAGCTGATGTCTTATTGTTTCCAGTTTCTGAAACAAAATACACCAGGATTCACAATTTAAATTTCAGGTTTAATGCAATTCATTATGTTAATTCAGTCATATAAGGCATGCAAAAACAAGCTTCAAACACTTCTGGTATCCCTGTAAACTATGTAGAATGACTAACAAAGATCAATTTTCTCAATGATTTCCATCCAAATCATATGTAAGACACAAACATGTTTTTTAAAAATGTTTCATGATACAAAGATTCCACAGATTTTCTATGGGTGTTAACTGACAACGAACAATGAAAAGATACATGCGCAATATAGTTAGAGCTCCATATTTATCATGCAATATGCCACAAACGGGCTCAGGTTTCAGTTGTGCTTTAGCCACCGAGGTATCAATCGAATTTCTCGCTTACAAAAATCTGTTGCAAAGAAAAATGAGTGGAAGACTCTCCTCATAGCACAAGTACTCTAGTTGAAGGCTGTACCAATAATTCAGCATTTATCAGAAAAATAAAAGCTGACGAACAACAAAACTTTTAAATATTGATCACTGTACTAATATTTAAAAACTTGTATAATTCAGTTAGACAAACCTGGTCAACTTCAGAAGCACTAAGTGAAGCACTTTCCTTGAAGACTTCAAGTTCAATCTTGGCTTTTTGAAGTTCTTCTCGAACTTGTTCAAGTTCAAGGTCAGCGGTGCTATCTAATGACAGAGCACTGTTGCTGGCACTGATCAGCTGTAGCTGAGACCGTGTACGATTAAGTTCTTCTGTCAACTCTTCGATACGTTGAGCCTCTTTTTGGATTTGTGTAAGCTGTTGTTGAAGTACTTCCACTTCAGCTGTTTTCTCTTCAGCCTCAATTTGGTGGCTCTGAACATCCTGTTTATATTTGCTAATCTCTGACCTGAAGGCCTCTAATTCTCTATTCAGATAGTCCCGGTCCTCTTCAAGACTATCTCTCTCTTCTTCTGCTTCCTGGGGACACCAACAATACACAATAAACTCATTGACAGTTATAATCTATAGTTCTTAATAGTCCATGGAATAAGTTTGTTTGTTTGATTGGGGTTTAACACAACATAATCATTGAAATTGCAATCAAGCAGTGCCAAGCCAATACGGGGGTTTCCAGTTATGACGTCACGATAACAGAGTGATGACGACAACAGAGTGATGACGTTGCCACTTTATGGCACTGTAGGGCAGTCTGCCTATACTTTAACATTGCGTGTTGTTGGTTTTCAGGAAAA
>JAQQZZ010150113.1:0-12622 GCA_030265115.1 Mopalia vespertina | reverse complement strand
GATACATAACGTTCATGTAGTTTTACTGGTTTACCCTCAGCAGTCAGCAAGTACTGGTCATGCCACAACAAAACCTGGATTTTTAAAGATTATGGGCAAAAATTAAACACAGATAGTATATTTGTTATGTCAGTTCTGTTGCAGAATTCTATTAAATTTTATTTCGTTCAATGAGTGAAGGAGCTCACCCTCAGCGCAACTGGCAACAACAAAGACAAGACAGGACAATCACAAGTCGTAATACAAAGACATCACAAACAAATCAGCTTCCTGTTCGCCTTTAGCTCTGAGAGCACCAGGGCAATAGGAAGCTCCGTCCAAACACCCACCAAAAAGAAAGTCAAAGAAAGTGGTAGGTCAGTGAAACTTGCGGTATGTGAAAGGCCGTGTTCTAAACAATGATGGAGCTGTTACGAAGTTAATTAGTAAACATGTCAATAGATTTAAGCTAATGTGGTGTCAGAAATGTTTGCTTCTAAATCTAGTAAACAAGTGCCATCGCAAATCATTATATGCACCTAGACAACCCTTTTATGTCAAGCTATGATTTGTTCATATTTCCAGAAAATAGACCAGCTTTTGAGAAGACACTGTTCTCATCATCAGGTACAAACACAAACTGGTGAAACAAGGATGGGAGTGAATAGTTCCTTGCTTAAATCAGTGGAAAACTGGGAGGAAACTTTGTAAAAACAAAAAATCAGAGTCACATCATTTGGCTCTCTCCTGGTTGGAAATATGGGAAATATCTGGAGAAGCTATGTTTAAATTGAGTTGTGAATTTGATCAGCTATTACCATATAAGAATACAAGAGTCAGTCAATTGGCAGATCTTGAGTGGTATTTAGAGAGTTTATTTATTTAGTCATATTCATAGATCAATCATCATCAGCTTTAATTTCTATCCCTGCATATACATGATTGGGACGGGCAGACTTGAATCCATGAGCATTAGATCGAACTAGGATAAGTAGGTTCACTGGGTTGACACGCTTACCACCAAACCAAAGCCCTGGGGCTCTAAAGCTTATCTTCTTTTTGTTAATATATACAAAGTAATATAAATGTGACTGTCCTACAATTTTTGTCAGTTTAACAAACCCTCTATACCAGCATTTACAAAATTTGCTTTTGTTTGTATGCTTGATTGTGGTTTGATGTCGCACTTAAGGTTATATCACTCATACATGTATGACAACGCTCCGGCTGAATACATGGGCGCCCCCACTCCCCCCTCAATGCCACTGGCAACAAAGACAACACAAGACAATCACAACATGAATACAATTGTACCACAAAAAGATCTGCGTTGTGTTGTCAGCTACAGGAAGCTCCCTCCAACCTCTCACCACAACATTGCATAAATAACTTAATCCCACTATTTATGTTCTGCTCCAAAGCATTATACAATCTTACCTACAGAAAGCGTCGTTCATACGAATCACAAGAGTTGCTGTTTCCCCACACTTCATACATACTTTGTTCCTGTGAAAATATGAAATTTATACAATATAAAAATTGATGCATTGTTTTCATTATAATGTTACTATTATAATATTATAGAGTAAGGTCGATAATATCTGTCTGTCATGAGTTGTTTAAAATTAAACTTTCAACAATTCCTCAACAATAATAAAACAGATGAAGAACAAAACATTATCTTACCAGAACCTCAACAGTATTTTCAATGTACACATCAATTTTAAATAGAAATGGTGTAGGTAGTGGTATAAATAGGTCATTTCTTTGGCAGTCTCAATGGAAGATTCCAGATAGCTTGACAGATGTTTCACTAAAAACTGTCTGCTTAGAACAACTTTAGTGAATTTTTTTTCGTCTGTCCAACCTTAGGAAATCATACAAAATCTATATTTCGGAAAACATTTTTTAAAAACTAGGTTGAAATTAAAGCAATTACATATTCCTGTATAATACACATCAGTTCATTCATCACTGAAACTACACCTCAGACTCAACATGTGACACCTCACTTAAAATTAACTTTGTTTGATGTTTAATGTTTTTCTTAAGGTTTATCCGTGGTTGTATTTGCTGTTTATAATCAGACATTTAAAAAATACAAAGCTAGCTGACAATAAAAGCATGTGCATCTGGGGACGAGGACTGAGAGATGTTTTCATATTTATTATTATGCGTGGCTGCAGGCAGTATATTAATATTTTAATGAGGATAGCATGCTTCCAGAGTCTGGATACGGAAACAATTTTGCAATGGAATTAACAAAAAATTAACGTTAACGTTTAAAGTTAACATTGTTGTCTTGTGTCTCTTGGGAAAAACATTTTTGGATCCCCTTTATTTAAAGTTAAACAATAAACATTCAAACTTAATGATAGTGAAAAAATTTGTTTGAGATTCTAATTAATAACAGTTAAATTTGAACTGTTTGGCATTTTATAGATTCACTGACAAGTTGTTGTAGATTATTGGGATGATAAGAGGCTCACAGCAGAGATATACATTATTGGGGATAGGAAATGATTGAATCATATTCCAATTGGCATTTTATATGCCGCTTGGGATCTGCAGCATATCCTCATTCAGGATATGATATCCCATTTGATTCTTGTGCCTATAAACTTGTTGAACAATTTATTTGACGACCGGATCGAAGGTAGTGCAGCGCAGTTTCCAAGTTCCTTGTAAAAATTTACTAGTGCTTGTTTTTATGGCGTTAATGCTTGACATATACAACGATCACGAGAAAATCGGCAAGGTAAGACGTCATTTAAGGCTACATATAGCCGTCTTGGACGACCAATAACCATGTTGTTGTTGCAGCTTACAATGTGGTCATCTCATTTAAGGTCAATCAAGCAGAATATATCAGTGGTATCAAATCAATACATGGCAAATTTACCCTGTAGGACCTTTCGGTTCCATATGTGTTATTTCAGAATCTTCAACGGAGCACATATTTTCTTGACAAGTAAAAATTCTGGTGAAACAAATTGAAACATGCACACCGGATGTTTACAGCTGTCAAACTGGGTTACTTTTTAATTACCTCCTTCGCTGAAGAGTTACACATTTAAGCCTGAAGAAATAATGTGATGAGAGCTAGAATTGTGGTCGTTTTGCTTCAAAGATGTGGAATAATTGCCATAATTGCCACATCCTAAAGTTGGTGTACGCTGTCAAAAAAAATAAAGACTGTCTTGTTTACACCAAGTCAGTTAGTCCGAGGGGCTCAAACGATATTTTTTTTAGTTATTCTCTAAGGGGCAAAAACCAATAACTGGCTGCTCTAGAACCAGGTATAGGCTGTACGTGTTTATCTGTGTCTGAAATTGGACCTGTCACTCAGTGGTTAGTGTCAGACTGCTTACCCTCTTCCATGTACGGGCATTGTTTGTAGGAAGTGATCTTACCAATAGTTTACCCTAATTACCATGATGACGCAATACCTTCAGTATAGGTCTCCAGAACAATTAACATGCACAGAATCATATCGCTTTGTGGAACGGGCCCCTGTTAACAGGCTATTTCTGTGTGTTGGGAGGGAGCTTCCTGTTGCTCTAATGGCTAAAGGGCAACATGAAGCCGATCTGCCGTCTTGAGCTGTGGTTGTCCTTTTTTTTTTGCCCCGTCTTGTCATTGTTTGTTGCCAGTGTTGTCAAGGGTGGTTTCCTTCACTGTTGGTTTCAGTTGTCTCGTTGGTCTTAGAGTTAAAGAGCAATAATACGAAACCAATTTACCTAGATGTCTTACACCATAAATTTGTAGATGCTATCTTATTATTCTATATTATGGGTTCTATGCTTGTCTTTTATATTGGCAGTTGGGAGTTTCCGGTTGCCTTGTTGCTTTCGGAGCTAGAGGCGACGTGAAGCTGATCTGTTTGTGATATCTTTGTATTGTGTCCGGTGATTGTCAAATTTGTCCTGTTTTGTCTTTGTTGGTTTCCAGTGGTGTCAACATGCCATCATGTGAGTGAAATAACCTAAAGTACCGAGTTCCACCCCAATCAAACAAATGTTACCATTTGATAGATGGTTGCCCTCTGGCTCAAGTAAAGCCAAACTCCTGACACAAGCTGAATATAGCCCCATATTAAATTATCCCTCCTCCCCTCATCCATAAGCAACACTTGACCTAGGTTGGGTAAGTACTAACAATCATGTCATAAACTAGAAGTTCAATATTTCCTGGCTACAATTTTCAGTTAATCAAGGGCTTGCTTGCCTGTTTTATATATGGTCACATGTTTGAAACTTCTAACCTAACACTCAATAAATAGGTCAGCTGTTAGAGATATTTTCAAAATGGATTTGTAGATCAGCTATTGAGTTATAACTTAAATGTTTTATCACCAAAAAGTTTGCAAATATTGGCCTTGTGTTTAAAGCTGGGGTTAAGTAATATATCCCACATTTAGGTGTGCCATCTTGGGATTTTTTGCTTTTTGAATGCAATTTTTCTCAAATGTGTTCTAAATGGTGTGTGTCTTGAGTAAATACTAAATAGTCTGTAGCAACAGTTAATATAAACAAAGAGACAATTCAGTATGGTGACTAAAAGCATAATTTATTTACATAACTGACAAATATATACATAAACAGACACATTGCCTGATAATGAAACAACAGAATAAAAGAATAATAAAAAAAAACCCAGACTTTATTAGAGAATATAATCATGAGAAAATTAATGTATGTTTATTTGTATCATTGGCACAGCATTCAAAACTCACAACCACATTGTACAACAGGCAGGGCTAAAAATCACTAGTATAGGATTGTTAAATGTAAAAAAAAATTTAAAAAAACGAGGAGCATTTCTAAGTCCCCCCAGTTATAGTAGTGGTGGACAATAAAAAAGATGTACTTCGCTTATCTCTGAAAGGAATATGTTATGAAAAAATGACTTAATTTTAAACAAAGGAAGTATAATATATGGAGAGAAAACCCATTACTTAAAAACAGGTACTGTGCTATATATTAAGAAAAAACCATTTCCTACAACAAAATGTAATGTATCATATTAAGATAAATTAAATTACTTTGAAAAAATGCTATCACTTGAAACAAATGTATTGTGATATACTTATAATAAGATAAACTAAATAACTCTACACATGTAGTGTTTTATATTGAGAGAAATGCAATGTAGCGGAATATATTGACATCTTCAAAAACACAATTATTTCAACCCTGGCAGTTAATCAGGTCAACATCCAGCCTTATTTCCAGCTCTGACCAGGTTACCTGTATAACGTTATATCTGGAACTTTTTTTACACAGTTAAATGCAAATGAACGTAGAATGACAAATTTCATGAAGTTAAATAAATACTTCACGAAAGAAGCAATTTATTTTATGATGTTAAATGCAGTAAAATCATTTTGTGACAGATAAAATTTAAGAATCAACCACTCTGTGGGGATTGAATTTATTTTTTCATCTTGAGGAAATTAAAACTTTACCTCTGGAGGCAATTGAGACAATATAAGAATTTCTTGAACAAATTCCAGTGTGGAGAAGACAAAATTTTCACATCAATAGATAAGACTATTTTTTCTTCTCTTAAGGGATATCCCCACATGCAGAAAATGGAGACAATCGTAAAAAAGAAAGAATGCGATAAAAATTGTCACTAATTTTCTACATGATGAAAGTGCTCACAATGAGCTAAAATAGAAACAAGACTGAAAAAAAAAGCCTTAGTCCCTGTTAATAATTTTTCACATAGTCCCAAGAAAAAGAGGCATTAAAACCTCTGCATAGATTTAACAAAGTATCCAAGTAAGTGTATCACCAGAGCTTACCAGTCAACAATTCACAACATATCACTATGGACATTTTGTCAATCAAGAAACAAGATTTTTTTTTTTTTACAATCTTTCGGGTTTTTTTTGTATTTTGATGGAGAGCAAACAGTTTAATGTTTCCGAGAACATTGACAAGATTCATAAATACTACAACTGTAATTTGTATGTCGCTGCAAAATATATACACACATAATGATATTAATGGATCCACAAGAATCAGTCTAGTAACTATGACCAAAAACTTATATGTTAACAATGTACAGGCTTGACTGATAAGTATGTTGTTTGCAGCTTTAATATACACGCACCTCTTAAATGTAGGACACACCTTTGAGCCAAAGGGCATTCACATGAAATTCTACAATTTCCTGGGTTCTCAGAAAATGATCAACAAACATGCCCTTGAGGTCTTTGTATCCCACTCTTGAAGGTCATGCATATCGCACAATTGACCATTCCAGCAATTAGCTGAATAGTAGTTATAAGCCATAGCTTTATTCTGTTTCTTCATGAAACATGTCCTTGGGCTGCTATAAAAACACACCAAAGTGAACTGCTGGTGCACCTAGCACCCATTCATAAATTTAAATTAATGTTAGTAAGGGTCCGTTTTTATAAAGCTACTCAAGTATAAGTTAAGAAAAACTAAGCAAATTTTCAAAACATCATTTTAAATACAAAACACCATCTTTGTAAGAACCTAAATGACAGATTATAAGTGAAATTGATTAAATGTCAACTTAGTTATTTCACATTTAACTTTTTTCATGATCAAATGAAAGGCTGAAATTTGGCTAAATATTTCTAAACTTTTAGAAATATTAAGTAGTTTTATGAATACGGGCCCAGGTTTTCAGTTATAGATTGTGATGATATACCAAAGGATCAAAAGAGTTCTCCATTACAATTTCAAACAAAATAAAGTTCAATGGTCAGGATCAATACATATTATAACAGACATTATATATACATTTATTGTATAATAAAGACTAGGGGTTAACACATTCTATTTGTTTTCAATCTATATACAGGATATATTTTTGGTCATAAAACAGATTTGTTAAAATTTCTTTTTGATAATAATTCAAGGGTAGCAGTAACTAGTCTCCGAGACCAGACATAGTCCTGTTACATCCAAGGGAAATAACTCTTACAAAAACCAACAATCGGCCTGTGATGGATAATCAACCATCAAACATTGATTGGTGCTCCTTTCAAGAGTTTTTCAATCAACATAAATGTCACTTTATATTTACATATCTGTATCACTCTATCATAAAACAGTTCAAATCATGACTTAATGCAGACAAAGAAAAGGTTCAATAAAGCAATTTATGGCTAGCAGATTAAGCCACCAGTGGGTGGCATAAGGTGGCATAAGATACAATTTTCAGTTTTTTACCATCAGTTCAAAGTTAATAATTCCTTATCTGGAGTATAAGCTTATATAAAAATGCTGATTAAATTTTGTCTGAAAGTTCTAGGTATACAATTTGTCATCTTAACTGGGAGAGTTTCATGGCCATGGAATTTACCAAATTTGAGACAAGTTTAACACATCCTTTTTTAACAGATCATTTAAAGACTGATTTTCTATAATAAATTTTACCCATGATGACATTGAAAAAGTGATCTAGGAAACTATCAAACTATTCAATATAAACAATTCAATACCAACATAAATAATCAAACTTTTTTTCAGTAAAAAACCCCAGATATTTAGATCGGAGTTTTTTGTAGCTTGAAACAGTCTATGAGATACTTTTTTTTTATATTTAACTGTTGAAATGCATTGTAACAATTAACCACACTTTAATACACTATTTCTTAAAATATTTAATACCAAATAAAACTCCAATTATACTACATATTAGCATATGTATATGTTGTTGGGAACAATAAATACTAACAAAACACGTTGAGTATCTTAAACAGGGTAATAATGCAAACTTGAAATATGTACGATACAGCAACCTCTCTTCAGTGAATTATCACTCCTCATGAAATAAGGTATTGCATCACTGGAAGCTTTTGTAGAATATACAGTAGTTTATGAACAACTTGTGGAGTTATGATCTAATCTTTGCAAATTTTAAAGTAGTGACAATTTTCAAAAATGTTTTGAAAATTTTGCTTCAGATTTGCATAACAAAAGGCTTGGTTAACAAAAATAGTTTAACAAGGCATACACAGAGTGCAGGATAAAGTCAGATTCATAATAATGGCACAGCAAATTGGCTCAATGCAGAATGTGGCTCCACTGGTGTCAGAAGTGGGATATCCTTACAAGAAAAGAGAAACTCCCAATCTGTTCAGCAAGCATCCATCTGGCCAATCATAATTATGCTGATTTCACAAATGCAGTTGGGGTATGATTTCAGAGAAGTAGTGACTTCACTGAGGAACGAGAAAGAGAATCAGCCTCAAGTTAACAGTTTTGGAAGCTAGGAGTTTATTGCAGTCCAAGCTATCATCAATTGGCAACTCCTTGTATTCAGTTTCCAGTTTGTCGTTGTTGAATTCAAACTCAAAGATGGCTGGACTTACTTTGATGTCCCCAAATGGACCTTTGAGAACCACATAGAAAACCTTGAGTGGGCTGGTCAGACGGCTCTTCAGGGCTAACTGGAAGTTGAGCGTCCGTCTACAGCTTTGGGTAGGGTATTTATGGTCACTGCTTACTTTAGCTTTCACTACCCATTGTTGACTGAATGCTGAAAACCTACTTGTCTCATAAAATAATTTGGTGATAAAATCATCAGAGCGATATGGTCTCAACTGCAAGTCTGAAATTGTGAAGATACAAACAGTAAGGACTAACAAATGTATAATATATCTGCAGATTTCTTACTCTTTTCTTTTATGCATAATAGGGTAGTGACACAGCTGTCTGCGGTTTACGAACACGATATGGAATTTCAAGTTTGTTTGATTAATTGGGGTCTAACGTCGTTCTCAATGGTATTTCACTTATATGACAATGGATTGTCCATTTCACATGGTTACTTGCTTAAATATGGTGGAAAATGATGAGGAAACCTTGTAAAAACCACCCCTGTGATTACCTGTAAATATCACACAGTGTTATTCACTAATACACAGCTGGACTACCTGTGGACAGTAGGCAGACTCCCTAACCACTCTGCTATGGCCACTGGATGGCAGTAGAAGTTTTTATGCTTTTATTTTCCATACACAATATAAGAGTTGTGGTATCGCTGTACTGTTGACCAGCAAAATATGGTAGCTTGTGAAGGCACCGTTGCATAACAAATAATTTAACTAAATGCATAAAAATATGTTATAAATGATGTAGTTAATACTTTGATTTGTATAATTGAAATCTCACCATTGAAAGTAACCTTCTCAAAAGAGAGGAGATTAACCAGGTTGTCATATTTTTTAATTTCTGCCACCTGTTTGGCATCCATTAAGTGAAGGGCCTCCATGACATCGCTCCCAGGCTTGGTGGGGTAGATACAGGCCTCTTCATGGTCACCTAGCTCATGGAATGGTCCACGCCACTGACATCCTATGCGGAAATACTTGCAAGTCGATGGTCTAGATAAGTTTGAGGAAACAGAAGAAAATGTTGACATTAAAAAAGAGCAGGGGCATAACCTAGACAAAAAGGAAGAGCAAAATATTCATGACAACAATCAGACCATAACACCATCATACATTCTCAGAGATGATTTGCTGATACCCCCAATACTTACACGCACAGGACATACATCAAGATGGTAAAAATCCATGGCTTCTTCGTTTCAAGATGGCTGAAAGTAACTTATAGTCAAAACACTAATGCTCAGCAGTTACGCCATGGCTGAAACTTGTTCAGTCACATATCAACCTTAACTTTACATACTGCCAATAATATGACAATTAAATGGAAAAGTTTCCACTGAAGTTCTAAAGTTCATCGTAGACATCTTGGAAGTCACATAGCAAAACAAGTCGGAAAGAGAAGAATGTCGAGTCCCCAGAACAAAAAACGGTGTATCCAACGTTGTCACTTCCTTATCACGAGGGTGATACATTGTTCGCACAGGTATTCCAACTCAAACATCAGAAGGAAATGCCAGTTATTATGACACACATAAAGCAGAATGTCATAGAGTAAATGGCATGAGAAACACAGCCCACATCAGACACAGTTAGTATATCCTGGTGACACCGATATATCCAAATTAAATCAGGTCATGAAGAATTCCTGTTGAAAAAAAAGTTTCTTCTCTGATGTAAATGTGTTTTTGGCTGGGGAAGGGGGGTTATTTTGTTGTGATGAGGGAAGGGGCAGATATGTGTCGATTGAAAATGTGTTCATGTTTTCATCTTTATTTGCTTTTTATATAAAATGTTTTGATTTTGTATTTGTTGAATGTTATGGAAAGTGCTATAGAACATATATACTTTATTTCAACAACAACAGATAAAATAATTCCTGAAAAGAAAATGCATTTTTAAACAGTCTTCTCTGGTTTAAAATCTTTTCATTTTTTTTTCATTTTTTTTTTTCAGAAGGCCCTTTTGGAAAATATTGGGTAAAAAAATTGAGTATCTTGACTGATGGAATTGTCTTGATTTATTGCATTAAATACGTTAAGGATTAGGCAGTAATAACACTTATTTTTATCTTGAACTATGACAATATTTGCTCAAACAGATTTTCCATGTGTTTATTCAGCACTCTATTTAACCATTAAGCTCTTTTTGTCCATTTTTGAAGCTGAAATAAATAAATAAAAGGAAACGCCAACAGATGAGCACTTTCTTTCCGGGCAGTCCAGTACCTGAGATGATTGCTTCCAGCCACAGCTGTCCAGTCAGCCAGATAAAAGGGAGAGAAGGCAGAGCTGTGGACCACGCAGATGTAGTATGTGGCATGCTGTGGCACGGAAGAAAGAAAATACTTGCCCCATGGAAGTCAGGTTGTGATCAGCCTCTGACCTGCAGGATCCTCGCCACAACAGACCACGAGTCTAAAGGTCCAGCCCTGAGCAAGGACAGAGAAAAACAGAATGTTGTTTCCAGTTATAGCAACACAGTAGTAAGACAAACCTATCCGCCTCTGGCTGAAGGACGGGAATGTGTGCTCCGCGTGTTTGTCTTCACACATGCCCGTGCTTTCCAGGAGACGGGTCACTTATGGCCCTAACAAACCCTAATGTATCCTAACTTAAAATACCATAGAGGCACCTAAATATCCACTCTACCTTTCTTGGCAAAGCTCTCTCTCATGCCAATCCAGTACTGTCCGGGGCAACTGTTTCTGACAAAACTGACAGGCTGTTGGTAGCTCTGACACAGCTTTCTCCACAGCCAGATTCCGGCAACACGACTTGTTGATCTCGCATCGGCAATTAGGACATGTTGCAGTCTCATCTTTCAGTCGGGCATCTGCTAGCAATCTATTGAAGCACCCAGCACACATCAGATGTCCATTTATACACTGTAAATAGAACAAATATGCATTCATTTAACGTAGGTCATTTTAATTAGCAAATTGCTTACATAGCTTTTGTTTCTCCTTACTCTTTGGCTAATGCTGTTTGAAACAATCTTATTACTTATTTATTGTGCATCCAAAGCAGAAGAAATTTGGATTAATGCTTTTTGTGAATATTCTTACAATTTATTGTGAATCCAAAGCAGAAGAAATTTGGATTAATGCTTTTTGTGAATATTCTTACAATTTATTGTGAATCCAAAGAAGAAGAAATTTGGATTAATGCTTTTTATGAATATTCTTACAATTTATTGTGAGTCCCAATCAGTGGATATTTGGATTAATGCTTTTTGAGAAAATGTTTCTACTAATTTATTGTGCATCCAAAGCAGAAGAAATGTGGATTGATGTTTTTAGAGAAAATGTTCCTACTAATTTATTGTGCATCCATAGCAGAAGAAATTTGGATTGATGCTCTTTGAGAAAATGTTACTACTAATTTATTGTGCATCCAAAGCAGAAGAAATTTTGATTGATGATCTTTGAGAATATGTTCCGACTTATTTATTGTGCATCCATAGCAGAAGAAATTTGGATTGATGCTCTTTGAAAAAATATTACTTGTCACTTTTTACGCATCCAAATATGATGAAATTTATTCTTATCATTGCTTACAGTGGAAGATTAAAAGTCTACCATTATAACAGTTATTGATTTTAGAAAAAAAATGTATGCATTGTGGGGGGGGGGGAATTGTGGGGGGGGGGGGAGTATTTATACTCTTGTATGTTTGCTTTATTATTTCTCTCATATGACAACATGAAAGCCCATTGGGTGAAGAGAACCTTCCGCAACAAGACAATCACAAGACTGCATACAATTACGTAACAATAGATCCACTCTTTGTTGCCCCTTGGCTGATAGTACCAAGATTGATCAATTGATTGATTGGTGTTTTATGCCGTGCTTAAGGGTATTTCACTTATAGGATGGCCGTGGGGTTGTCAGAATGTTGGAAAGTTAATTTCCTCCAGTGATAAGTAAAGACGGCATTGTTACTGTTCAAACAAACTGCCTTTAGCGAGAGGGCAATAGCACCAAGACAATAGGAAGCTCTCTCTCATGCTTTCAGCGACCAATCAACTATTTGATTAATTTACTACTTGTAGTACTGACTGACTGACTGATTGATCGATGTTAAGCAATATGTTTAAGGACATTTCACTTACGCAACAGTGGCGTGTACCTCCAACTAAACAACAGTCACATTAAAACAAAACCATATATAATGTGAAGTGTTCAGGTCTGTGCTGTTGGGGAGAACGGTCAGAATGGGGTTTCCCCATGGTTATGCAAACTTAATTTAGGAGGACCTATTTATA
>JAQQZZ010150102.1:0-12622 GCA_030265115.1 Mopalia vespertina | reverse complement strand
CATTTTGGTTCTGATTTATCATTATCAAGAAGGTGCTTTTTTGTGAGGTGACTGTGGCCTATACGACATCGCGTTAGGACCACCCGGTCCTGTCGAGACATTCCATGGGAGTAAATATTCTGATCCAATACACTGGAAGGAAACCTCGTAGTGCTCACAAACTAAAGCTGCCCTTTAACGTTTTTATAAAAAAAATAGTTTGTGAATAATAAATTTCCGTTTAAATAAAATTTGATACTATATCGGATCTAACTAAGACTTTTAATGTTATGGCATTAAAGCAACAAGCAAGTGTTTTCTTGATTTTTATGGTGTGCTAAAATATTTGCCGTATTAATGTTTCTCTCATATTTTGAGAACAAGCTTGAGTGTTAGTTCAATTCAACTTTATTTGCTCTGGTCACATCTTGTGACATAGAGATAACTAGAAATACAAAGCATGGTGTTACATGACAGTTTCTCACATAGGAAGTTACATTACAAATATCAAGAAAAATAATCTTGGGAATAATATAACATTTCATTTGGTAAAGACTTTCGTACTAGCATTGACGCATTGACGTGAAAATTGTGATTATTATCCCCGTAACAATTGTTTCGTATACAACCATAACAATCATTCTGGCGATAGCTATCACTGTATTGATTACCATACCCACATTGGGATAATTACTGTGATAAGTGCAATATAGTAAACGTAAACATGTCCACAAATCTCTGGAGATGTGCGGAATCAACCTGCCAAAGCATATCAATTTGACTTGATTTAACGATAAAAAAAAGTTTGCTAAATGTGCTAGATTATTGGTCCAATGAATATAAAACCAATTGGGAGGTGATATGTGTGTGTGGCAGGGAAGGGGGTGAGTGAACTGAACTCCTCGCTCATTTACCTTTGGACTGCAAAGTAAGTATAAAAAGCATTAACGGTAACATTTTGACAGCTGTGGTAAACACTGGCGTGTAAATTAGAAAATACCAAGAATTGTGTCCCTGTGATAATTTGCTGGATTGAACTACAGGGAAAACTATACACAGAATTTTGTGTTTATTTGTCCCCCTTCTTGTTTTATTTGGTACCGATGTTTGAAATAGGGGACACTCGTACATTTACATTTCTGACGAAGCGGACCTCTTATTCGATGCATTTGCATAGTACTTGTGCCTTTTAAAAAGTTGATTTCGCTTAACTACATTCAAAAACCATCCAATGAATACCAATTGGTCACTAAAAACACGCTGTCAACTTACGTTATTAAAATGGCATTCCAAACACGATGTTAAGGTGTCAGTTTAATTCAAATAAATCCCTAATCTTTTTCTTGGTCCAAGGGTATTGACAAATGTATTGATTGTACCGTTATCAGGATAGACTTCCTCGAATATAAAAGGATAATGCATGGACCCACTGGATATAATTATATTTACTAAGATGCACTCCAAATACAGCAACACTATACAACAACCAAAAAATACGGACTGTTGCGCTATGTTGTAAAATTAATGACACATCTATTGATTAGTAATGATATTAATACTATGTCACTAGTCAGAGCAAACAAATAATGATCTACATCGTGGGTACTATGGAAACCTAAATAGACCACTTTCTGTGTCACGACTGTTTGAAACTGATAAATGTAAGAAAAATCCCGGAAAAATCATTATTTCTCAAACTTTTATTTTATTTTGATATTTGTTTTTATAGCTGCTGTCGCTTTAGGATGAACGAAAATGTTTCGATAACATTTCATTTCCGTGTTATACCGGTTTTTGGCAAAACATGAAGCTGTCTTATAAATATGTCACCTTTATATTTTCAACAAATGTTATTAAATTTTGAATGTTGAAATTAAAATAGTTTTGTTTATCTTAATTTCACCCACTTTAAAAGAAGACGTGTTGTTGTTCCACCAAAACATGAAACTGTCAAAAAACAGATTAAACGAATGTCACATTGTTTGGTCAAACCTAAGCATGTTATTTGAATCTTTGTTTTATCTTGTTCCACAAGAACTAGCGTGGAAACGAAAACTCATAGATATTTGACAAAAACTAATAATAATAATAATGTTTTATTTCAGACTAATTTGTCCATATACATAGTTTGGTGTAAGTTTACAATAATAAAGAATTTTAAGAATTTACTTAATAATAATTTTAAATAATAAGAATTTTGTTTAGTTTTCTCAAAGGTCGCTCCTTGTTACAAGCAAAACATGATTGTGTATTCTAGTATCAGTCCTTGAAAAAAAGTGTTTGAACCTATGCAAATTAATTCAAATCAAAGCATATTGTGCTGAAATTAAACACTCAAGTGACCGTGTGTTGTTTTGTTTTTTGTTATAACAAATTTTGCCTATAAGAGATGCCAACTTGTGATATATCACAGTCGGCAGCCAGGGCGTCTTCCTCAAAGTTAAAAGTTTGATGAATTCATTTGAAGCAAAAAAATATTATTTTTTGTCTTGCTTTCTAATAATCTGTCAAAGACGTGTCAAGGCGTTGCTAGATTTGCTATCAATTAATACGGATTTTATACTAAGTTAATCTTTCACAATTTGTTTGTGTGGGAAAGCAGGCCCATTATTATAAAGCCACTTGTCCAATAGAAAAAATAGGACGACTTTGTAATTGAAAAATAAATGTTATTTCACGAAAGTGTTAACGGAATCTTGATGATTTAAGATATCTATTTACAAATGTTTCGGATTATATTTGCGATTATTTTACTTATTGTCTGACAAGGGTGAAGGCGAAAACATGCTGTGTAAGGTATAAATTATGTACAGCTTGGCAATAAACAACATGTCAGTTTTATTTTTGCCGGTCGTGAACAGATAATAAATGATGTAAAGAATATAACTTTCTTTTCCCGAAAATTGACTTTAAAAACTTTTAAAATATTTAAATATTTGGGGGACGTTTGGCAATTCCTAGGCTAAGTATCAATGGAAAACAAATGTCTGGAGAGTTTTTGAAAAATGTCTGACAGCACTGCAAATATCAAAGAAAAGACGAAAACTTATTTATTTGCCTTTAATTTTATTCTAAATCATATTATTAAAATGGATTTGCGGTGCGGTCTTTTGAACTGTGGTTGTGTGTTTTTTTTTTAACCAGAAAAGGCATTTAATGATTACTTCATTGAGATACGAACAGATTTTTTTTTTACAAGATCGTTATCCGGGACTTGCAATTTTGGTCTCTGTAAATGTTTCACAGCTGTCTCAATATCTTTGGCAAATATTGGATCCTGTTGAACTTGAGAGGACAAGATAAATCAAAATGCAGCGGAGAATCGGCGAATAAGTCCATACTTCTGATCCTCCATATCTCGACTGTCAAGCCATATGTAGACTTCAATCGAAAATATTTAGATTGATAATTACAAGCTAATCCAGTGTTTTTGTTTTTGTTTGAATACACCAATGCTGTTCAGTTCGTGTTGACCTGGTGGACGTCTAGTTTGATGTGCTTCAAACCCGACATAAACGACTATCTAGACTCTGTGTAGCGTTTACTTTATTTTACTTCATTTTACTGTATTTGTAAATAAACACTTGTTTCTAGATGATTTGTTCCAGGCAGTCCATATGAATGATTTGCTTCAGATAGACCATGGACTTGGGTTGTTTCTGGTTAAGTAGTGATGCAAATGTTAAATGAACCATTCCGCTTCTTCACTAAAATACATGGCGCATTAATTGGCCGAATTACATCCCAATCAGACTCTGTGGGCGGTTGAATAACTCAGTCACAATAAACGGCTGGTGGTCAGCTCCACTCACGGCGTTGAAACAATATCTACACTGAAGTTTGTTTAAAAGACGTACTCAATGGTGTTTTACTTACATAAAAATAATTGCTCTGTCTTAATTAACACAGTTAAATCTGAAGGATGGAAACCCCGTCGAAACACTGCCACACTATCCGGAGTCACTACATATACTCTAGGTCCACGGGAAAACTTAAAGTTGCGCTTTACATCGAAACAATATCAACAGAGCCAAGGTCGTGGGACCCTATTCTGAAGGTACTGAAGCAGAGTAAAGAGAACCTTTGTTTCAGAGGTGTGATGTGAAACCATGTCATGTGGTAAATTTAATATGTGGAGGCCGATGTCTGGTTCAATGTATAAACTAGGATACAACCAGCATGACGTTGAACATATTATGTGCTAATATGTACCCTTTAATAAAAGAAAAAACACAGAATATTCCTACCTGATCCGTAACGACTACATCAGTAGTTCTTCATCTAAAGTGTTGTCGGCATGGACATTTCTGGGATAAATAACTTTTGGTTATCCTCATTTGTTTTATCCTATTGTACTCATTGTCCATGGCACTAAGTGTCTCTTTATATAGGATAGATTTATTAGTCGTTTCAAATCAGTCTTATGGTTGTTAAGTTGTCAGTAATCTTCAATCAAGCCAAAGCTTTTAGCAAACAAAGCGGTCCCGTCTTCCTAGAAAATTATGACGTTCAAATGTGTCAAGTAATCAGGTTAAATAGAAATATATTTGGCCTGTAGATGGTTCAGATAAGACAGTAATAGTATAGTGTTATCGGGCTAGTACAAAGAATATATATCATCGAAATATAACAATTATTGCGTTAAATAGAATAAATCATAGACACGATGTATGAGATTTATTCATTTATGTTCTCCACAGAGTTAACGAACATGAATTTAAGTGACAGCACCTTTAGGACAACCCCGTTTTTCTCAAAATGAAAACGTCAATCGATCTGAGAATTTGTGATAGTTTTCAAATTGTCAGCGAAATGTAATCTTCCGTCTGACTTTGTCACATATAATATTAAAACTGAAGCCCACAAACTAGTTTAGGGTAAGATAATTTCCATGATCTGGCTGAATTACATTCTGCCTGAATCAAGAATTGTCTGCAATTCACAGATGATGGACGTGAGAGTCAATAATATTCATAAAAACGCACCGAAAAGTGAAATATACTCGTTTGTAATACTTAAAAACATTAATATTTAAGTTTGAAAAGTTCAAATTTTATCCTCTACTTCTTGAATGCCATAGTAAATCTTTTTTATTTCCATTTTCTTAATCCAAATCTTTTAGTGATGTATTGACAAATCAGGGTCATCTTTGTATACACAATCCTCTGGTGAACCGATCAGACCCAAAACTCATTTCGATCTTAAATGTTTGTTTGTTTGTTTAATTGGGGTTTAACTTCGTACTCAAGGATAATTCACATATGACGACGGAGTATCCACTACATACTGTTTCTTTCCTAATTACGTTGGAAAACCTCGTACAAACCACCCCCGCGATTGCCGGAGACATATCATGTCACTTACCCATATGCCTGAGGGTCGACAGATGGACTCGATTCTGTGAACATCTAAGTAGGATTAGTAAGCGCGCACGCTAACCACTAAGTCACGGCTGCGTGTCCTCGTGCTTAAAAGTAAGTATTTCTGAAATTGATTTAAGATGGATCTATTGCTGGTCAAAATGACATCAAACTTAAGTTCATCATATCCAAGACTCCTTTCAAGATGGAATGTGAGTTTTTCCAAAATGAATTAAAGATAAACCTATCACATCGAACTTGAATTACATCAGGTCTTGTCTGTAACGTTTCCACAACTATTATGTCGGCAAAAATCTACATTGTATCAAGAAACCAGTTAGTGTTAATTACACTACCTACATACATTTGCGACCAAGATGAGACCGCCCTGCTATTCTTTGTGTCTCGCTTTGGATAAAAACACGTTGAAACCGCTACCGTAAACCTAGAAAAGATCCCAAAATCACCAGTATTTCAAACCATTAACCTCAATTTTAGAGATGAACGTGTGTTAATTGTACCAGACGGAAAGACGCAAACAAGGACCAGCTCCATGAGCAAATTTATCAAGACATTTTAACCTTCCTTAGCTCCGGCACAAAGTGGCTGAATTTAGTACGAGTTTATTTACCTTAACAGAATATTCTATTTTATTTGATTGATTTGACACCATTATCCAGGGTATTTCCTTTACATGACAGCAGTCTAATTTGTCAGTAATTAGCTGCACTAAAACCAAACATAAACGGAAAGCTTGTCGCTAGTGGCTGATTCAACCGCATTTCCGTCATGCAATATAGGTGTACAGAAAATCACCATCGTTATGTTTGGTAAGCTATATTTGTTATTTGTAAGCTACAGATAGATTTAAAAAACAGAAATAATTCTGATCCAAAATTTGGTATGTATTGCTTCATGTCGACGGTAAAGGTGTAACAATAGAACTGTTTATAGGCCACACACAGTTTGTATACTTATATCAATAACAAGATCTGTTGAATGTCAATGCAGGACAACAGATACAATTTGGAATGCAATTGTTGTGAACAAAAATCTCTCGAGTTCCTTAACTCCATTGTATAAGACGTGAAACGTATAAGTGTAAGAATAGTTCCGTTTTTAGGGCACATAAATTTTGTATACATCTACTAATTCGTGTAAATAAAAAATCTTCTAAAATCCAAGAAAAAGAAATTGTATGAGATGAGACTGACAGTCTCTTAGGTTGAAATAATATATCAAACACATCTTGCATCCATTCGTGATTCCACTAGCATGTGCGGCACGCCAAAAATTCATCTGTGTTATTGTTTTGGTAATTAATGCATTCCACAAATGTATGTGACCAACTATTGCCATTCTTTGTCATTATTATTGTTATGGGTCAACCGATCACACCCACTATTCAGTTCGTACTAGAATGTGATCAATCACAAATTGATTAAATATTAACTGACCCCTAGTTGAAATCAAACAAAATTGAATTGTTTGCTCTCCCCGATTACCACAAATACCAATTGCGTACAATCACGTATGAACAATGGTAAACTGTACAAAGGTTCTGCCAAACAATTATGCTGATTACAATGATTGACAGTCAAAGTGAATAGGTGTCCACGCATAATACTATTGTAAATAACACAAAATCAAAATGTCCATCTTTGTAAGTTTCTCTGAAGTATATAGTCCAGAACGAACCTCGCGTGGGTTAAAATAAGACAATATGATGGGACCAGCAAATTGGAGTTCTTTGATGTGCCCCACATGTTTTAGCCAAAACGAGGAGATACGCGTGTGGTATTCATTTGGCAAGCGACATTGTATCGGGTAACTAGGCACCATCCAATGTAAACTTTAAAATCAACGGTTCAGCCCGTGGACAAATTTGCGTAGATCTCATCGACTATCCGATTTTAAACCCATTTGGCTTCAGGTGTCAGTGCTGGCAAGGGACTTTTAGTCAGGAGACATCAATATTCGTTTCATAGCTCTCTACATGATGGCAAAGCTAAATTGAAATCTATTCTGCCCGGTATGATGGCTTGTACAGTATTTTTCTCGCTGCAAGCCAGATTAAATTCCACTTTGATTGTCACACCGGGTTTAATCAAGGTCAGCGGAGATAAACTCGCTCCTTATTGGAACTATTTCTGCAACCACAATCTTCTGTGGTTGTATTAAATGAGTTCTGTTGACATTTGATGAGCTTATCTAAATACAATTCCTAATCCCAATATAATATCCTCCACTCTCTGGTCATATTCAGTGTTCTAATTTCTAGTTATTCTCAGGGTTTGGTTTGAACTTTTAGCCCCCCTGTCATTTGTTAACAAGAGAGCAATACCATGTTGTGCATTTATAGGGCAGTAATTTTAGTATCTTTGTGTGATTTACATGAACGATTCAATACACGATCGATGTATTGCCGACAAATTATCTTTTGACACACTTTATTGCATATTCCTATGGATGAAGGAACAGAAAAATGGAATTGTGTATGTGTGAAGAAATATTTGATTTCATTAATCGACGTAAACAATGGTGATAATACTAGGCCGACACATTAGAATCAACTAAGGTCTTGTATTGAAATCGATACTTTATTCTTATGAGTAACGGTAGTAAGAAACCAAAATCTTCAAAAACAATTAACATTAAAACTAAACCCAGTGAATGTAATGTATAATGTATACTTCATTACTGGACAATAAAACCGTTGAACGCAAAGCAAGCAATAGATTTATACTATATTGTAATAATGTGTTTTTTATTTCATGGGCTGATGATTTAACACCGGTTAAACAAGTTCGGTTATTTCCCTGATTGGTTATTTGAAAGTCGGTTCCAGTTCGACTCAATCTAATTAAAATCAGATCTCAAAAATGCTCCCCGTGTTTTGTTTGTCGCTATACTGAGATGTGAGGCAATCACTGTACTAATACTGTTCAATTAGGTCAAGCTTACTGAGGTTCACGAAAGGTCACAGTTTCAGTTGTCCAATAAAAACACAGATAACACCGAATTCAGCCAAATAAAGTAGAAGTTGTCCGATTTTATTCTGTGTTAATGTTGTAAGTCGCGTGTAAACGGGGAAAATTGAATTCCACTCAAATTTATTATTTGAGTGGTGTTTGTTGTTTCTGCTTGCATCTATCCGTTGGTCATGTAAAAATTCGCAGTCGGGAAACTTCGGTATGTCGGCGGAAATTTTCGACCAGAAACGAGAAGCAGCTCTGTGATCGGTCAATTTATGAAACCAATCGACATAATAGGGGTAGTGATTGCGTTAGATCTCAATTATAGCGAGAAAGAAAACACGGGGAGCGCTTTTTTAGATCTGATTTTAATTAGATTTAACTTCGACTAAATATCCGGCATATTATATGTCAATGCCTAACAAAATAAATGAAAGAAATCGGTTAAACGTCGCTACCACTCCGGTCAGTGGCTTGATAAAGCTGTTCATCGCGGTCAGTCTGTCTGGATCAGTTCATATTTAATCAGTCCTGATAAGTCTCCCATTTCGTGTGGGAAATGAACAGTGGGTATGGTCGGTTGACCCATACGATTGAGGACACAGCCACCAATTAAGCACAGGTTGGCCATAAGACTGTGAAAGATATTCGTCAAATAGTCTTGGGGGATTGGATGAGGGCATAATTCCGAAATACATCGTTTGGTAGACTAGCGGTCTACATAAACGAGTTCTCTGTTTATACTTTATTCAGTATCAACAAACATTTGATTTGTCCTGTTTGCTTTGATGTGCAGCTGCTATCAGCTGTTGTGTAACAACATCTGAAATGTCATCGCCCACATATAGACTTCAATGTGTTGACAAAATAAACGCGGCTATTTATTGCATATTCGTCTTTTTAAGTGGTTTAATAACAATCAATTAATATTTAAACTCATTAGCTTAACATTTAGGGACAAGAAGGCTTGGCACGGACGCAACATCATTTAATTAAGTACTGTCAACATTTAAAACAATTTTCTCCTTGCTGGAAACAAAAGTCAGCCATTCTTAAAATTAATCACACTGGCACAGGGATGATGACTGATAAAAATCGACGAATGATCTCATTTTCTAGATAAACTCCCAGAGACAAGCTTCTAAATAGAGCAAAACTCGTGAACATTGAGGGGATAACTGCGTTTTACAAAGCAACTTTAGATAAACGCGCTAAAAGTGAGGAGCGCCGAGACGATTCCTTTATCCGCACATAAGACGATTTAAGGTGGGTATTGGCGAAGCGGAATACTGGGGCCTGTTTGTCTAGACAAATTGGTCAACTTAAGCAAACTATATAGGCTCAGTTGCAATTAAACTGTCTATCTTCACAATCGTGGGAGTTAGGTTCTTACATTACAAGTGATGTTGGGAGTCTTTCATTCCATCGCACGAATGGGAGCATAGTTCATTACGGAGACACTATAATACAGCCACGTCGCCCAGTGATTACGTACAGTACAAGAATAATTTACCTTTCAAATGTGGATTGGACATACGTTCTTCGGGGGAAATGTCAATCTGACGACCATAACATGTGTATAAATAATAGCGAACTTACGTCGTGACTCGTTTGCTTATTTGATTTCTGAAACTGGCAGATTCGAGAAGGCTGTCAACGTTATCTATGTAATGGGAGATTGGTGCGAATTGCAGCGACCGTGGGTTGTTTTTCCAAACCAAGGTTCAATGCTCACGCCCAGCGATACAGATATATACTGTTCTGTTTCAATTTAGTCTGGAATAATTATAAAACAATAAATAGTCGGAACTTCTTGTACCCAAATTTGTCGATGGAACTTGAATTCTCCATCGATGCAAAAGTCAGAGGATATAAACAAATTCGCATAAAAGGCTGGTTCTAATTTTATCAGAATGGACATTCGATTCGCCGTATATTTGTATGGCTAATGTTTAAGTTCGTATTTTCAAGTAATCCACTTAGACGAAGATGTTGAGTAATCAGAAAAATATGGAAAATTGAGTAAACAAACAGTCACAATTAGGGTCCAACGGACCTGTTCCATTCTAACAAGATGGGTTTGGTTTAGTTTGCGTTTAATGTGTTGGACACCTGTCTGAAGGGTTGTTGACTTGCATGCGATTGATGTCAATATCACAAGTGGAAGAATTTTGCACAGAGCCGAAAGGAGAGCACTACAGTAAATCACTGGCAATTCACACATGCGGGTGTTTTAAAGCATGGTTGAGGCAGGTATCAGAACTCATCAACAAATATCTTAATTAACACATTCAACTCTCACAGAACCTTATCCTCACCCTGACTCCATAGTTCTCCTGTATAATTCCTGAATACAATTCAGTATGGAAAGCAAGTGATAAATAGGAAAAAATGAGGGTAAAGGTTAAACGAAATGAAGAAATATATAACAAAATTTTATCTCATTTGAACTGAAAATATCAACCCTAAATATTTGCGAGTTATTGCTTTTTTACAAATCTAAGTTGATAATTGAAGACCGCTTAATCAGTGAATTCCTCTCGTGCGGTAGGAGCTCTTGTCATTTTCAGGCCATTGATTAAATGCAGAGTTCTGTATCTCTGGTCGTCCATCGTATCATGTAGCCGTAGAGATACAGAGTTTAAACGCTCCTAATCGTGTAATTTTAAGTTTGTACACTTACCGACTTTTACGTGTTCCATTAACTACTGTCCAGTTATGTTTTGTATTCTGAACGCTGTGATACATTTTTTTTTTATGTCAATTGCGTCATTAAATCGTCCAGAATGCGCGTTTAAAAAAATGGAACATCACGGTCCAACTTCTTGTTGTCAAGCCGCCATATTCCTAACTTGGTCCCGTCTCTCACAATGCATCCTGCTACTTGAGATGCCGCTGTAGGGCAATTACAAACTACAGTTTATAGTATTATCTTTGTTATTCCGTCACTTTCAATCTGATTTAAAACCCATTTGTGAATACCTTTAAGGATACTCTAACCCCTACAGAGTGTTTTTACATTTGGCCGTTTTACTTCTAAACTACTGTGAATTTTGCAACACATGTATATATATTCTGAATCGTCTTTTTTCGTACAACACTAATAAGTAAACAAATTTTTTTTCTAAAATTAACAAAAAAATATATTTTGCCTAACGAGTTAATTTTTCTACCTCTTTTTCAAATTGCTACTTCTTTCACACCAGTTATGTCAACTGTTCAATTTTATATCAACGTATAAAACATTGAACCAAAAAATGGTCATTCAGGTTTTTCCTGTTTGTCTTAGGTTTCTTGCAATATTGTTTTAACGGTAAAAAAATTCAAAACAATGAGTCAAAATAGTGAAATTTCAACTTCTTATAACTATATCTGAAAAACGAAAAAAGATATTAATAATCTGAATAACAATTTTTTTAGTTTCATATGTTAAGATGAAATGTGCCAAAAATCCTGTAGGTATAATAACAGCCGAGGAGTATAGGCATTTTCCCAAGTACGGTACACTGAAAGATGAAAGGAGAGAAAAGAGTTACAATGTATTTCTGATCTATTTTACGACAGGTTTACCTCTTTCATGCTCAATTCTTTGAAGTATTTCAATCTTTTTTTTCACAATTTGTTTATAAGATCGAACTGTATACATTTTGTGTATGTTTCGCAAATAATTATTGTCATAACACATGCTTATGAAATAATCATAAACTGTGTAATAAAAGCTCAAATGAATGGAGGATATTACAGTAAATTTCAAGCTGTGGTTTTTAATGATTTAAGTCATTGCCTATCAAGATTCACGTCTCTTTAAATGTAAACAAAGAATTAACATTGCAATTGTTGCTATCATATTGAATTTGCTAGAAGCTAGAGTGAAGCACTTTTTACAGGCCAATGACTGTTTGTTTACTTTCTTTTTCTAGTATAGTTTCTCTGACCCTAAACTTATAGTTTTGAAATATGTTGATTGGGTAAAAATGAGGTTTTCCAGAGTGTTGTATGTGTTGTTTTTCGAAAGTTATATCTGGAAACTTCTGTATCCCTATATAAGTGAAATCGATTGTATAATTAAAGTCAGTCACAAGCCAGTCTAGAGATAAGTAAACTGATGGAAAGCATTTGTATTTCATTGAATTCTGAACCTAACCTGGATATCTCTGTGAGGAGATTAATAATATACCGGATCAATACGTCAATGACTTGTTAATTATCTTATTGAAGATAAATTATTTTTGACACCTGTCACTGTGAGGATATGGTGATCGCCCTGATGTGGATATAATCGGACCAATTCCGTATTTTATGCCCTAG
>JAQQZZ010150091.1:0-12622 GCA_030265115.1 Mopalia vespertina | reverse complement strand
AATCTCCCGGGATGTACGGGTTTTTACCCCCCCCCCCCCCCTGCAAATGACCAATCAGATCACAACGAATTTGGTTGACGGATAATTATATATTGATATTTCACTGTACCTTAAGTGTATAGCACTTCTTTTTTTAACAGTTCGATTTCTTCAAAATTTACAACAAATCAAGATTTTTAGTAGAGGATGGAAAGCAAATATTTTTACACGAAGTTATACAATACGTAGTTCAGTTGGCTGTATAAGCACAATCACTTAGGTGAAAGAAAAAAATTATCCATACGCAATATTGAATTCGTGGAATTAAAAAAACAAAAACAAAAAGCGGTACAACAAAGTAATTGTGTAAACCACATTAGTAGATCTAGAAAAAAAATCATTACTTTTATTTGATCGTTTTTATGGCTTTTATATCTACATAAATTATCTGACTATTGATTGTAAACCTCCAAAATACAGTTGTTTGTTTTGACAAAAACATCTGTATATATAGCATCTTGTTATAAGCATGAGATAAGAAATCGAATTATAATATAGCTTTAATGAATACTTCGCCAAGGCAAATAAATGTCCATTTTTCGTTGCGGGTAACAAAATCTAAGTTTAGTCAGATATCCACTTAATGACTGCTTTTATTTCATAAATCAGTACATTTGAGTGTAATACGGCCACGGGATATTTGTGAAGCGAAAATGTATTCAGATTTCTTGTTGAAGTTACTAAAAAAACTGGCAGTTTTGGGATAAAAATCATAAATTCTTCCCTCGGATATCAAATTTATGAAACTCGGGTAGTAATGTTCATTTCATCTCAGAATAAATGATTATTTCCAACGTCGCTTGATAAATTGAATATCTCGGGGTCACTGATTAGAGATCTTCTACTAATTAAATCATCTAACAAGACACACTGATAAAATATATGTTCAATAGTTTCGGGTTGTTCATGGAAAAAATACATTTATACACTTTTTCTTTTACTTCAACAATAAATTAGTTATTTGGTAATTTCCTGTGCCAGAGTCTATATGGTTACCATTGTAACTTTGCGTTTTTGCAAGAACTAAAAGGTACTTTGTATATTTCGAGCCAGTCATTACGATGATAAATGGTTACTTTGATGCACCGTTCACCGGTTGAACCATCAAGTATTTCACACGATGTGGCTTCGGAAATAACGGGGTGGTTTTAAATAGGTTTTCTTTTGAGTTTTCCACCGTATTTAAGCGACGAAAAGTATTCAATGGACAATCTGTCGTCATATAGGTGGACTATTCTTTAGAACGACGTTAAACGCCAATCACACCAAACAAACAATTTAAACTCAGTCCAGGTGCTAAATTATGGCCTAAATAAATTGTGACATATTATGAGTTTTCTAATTTCATAGCCTGAAGGGAAGAGAATAACCAGCACCCAGTCGTTTACTCTTGATCCACAAGACAAGTCGAAAGGTCAGCCGAGAGGGAAAAGAGGTAATGCAACCGTACCTTCTGATTAATACCAAATCTAAATTAGCTCACCTGCATTTTCTTGTAGTATACATTACAAGTGGAGTCACCAAGAATGTATCAACCAGTTTTCTTGAGCAACTCTCAAACTGGTCTTAGTAGACCAATCAATGCTCGCTGTTTGGCTAAAGAATTTGTGTCAGATTCACATCTTACTTAGCTACTAAGATCTGTTTTCAACCAGCTTATGCAATGGCAGGAAACTATATCATTGTACAAATGGCTTCTTGTGAATTCATGAGGCACCTTTTTTGCTCAGTTGTTTAACAGCTTTATGTCAATCATCATTTTCCTTTGTCTGTTTCAAATCGCCACAAAATGTTCGCCATAGCCATATATAGTTTGGAATAAATGTGGTGTCAAATAAAGCCTTTTCAGAGCATATGGACTGTATGGTAACTGTTCATCGCTCACCCCGTCTCCTCATCAAGTCATCTTTTTTGAAAACAAATCAATTTCAAAACAATTGATGAATAAAGGCAACAATCAAATTTCATCACCACCTTATCTTATATTTTATTCACTTTTTAAAATTTGAATCAAATCAAATTTAAAACGGATTGATGAATAGCGGCAACAATCCTATCTCCTCGCCAAGTTATCTAATGTTTTATTACACTTTATTTAAACTTTGAATCAAATCAAATCGAACGCAAATTGATGGATAACTGCAATACCAAAACTGTAATTAAAAATGTTTCTATTTCAATCAATAATAGAGGGGATACTAACTGGCCTTGTGCTATTATACCTATTTTATAGTAAATTGGATCTCAACGATACAAAAACAGTTTGTTTGAAGAATAGCAATGCTGTTTTACTTAACACTGGAGGAAAATTAACTTTCCAACATTATGGAAAACCTTCACGTCTTGGTTGTGCTGGTGCCAATTATTGTTGGAATACACCGCCGTCATATAAGTGAAATAACGTAAACCGTAAAACAACAATCAATCAATCAATCAATCAATCAATCGACGATAAAACAGTATAGACAACACTTTTAAACGTAAATAAAAAATCTGGAGGATTTATCAAGCGTTAAAAAAGAAAACAATCCAACAATAACAGTGATTTTACTTTTTTGTTCTATTTCACAGCTGTAAACTTAAAAAGATCTGATAAGTTCGACGTTAATTTGGACGTTCCACAAGAAAGAATAAAAGGATCAGAGTCTTGCTCTGTATCAGCCATTGGTAAGTCGTCACTATTCTTAATAAAATACTCTGCAATAATAAACTTTACTCTGTAGGGAATCTGCAGCCAGCCGAAGATTCAGCTTCGAACGTGAACAAAAATCAAATATTTATTAATGACTATAATGCAAATTGCACTTGGATTTAAACAAATCTTGGTGTGTCAGTTGTCTACTTTGCTACAATTCTTTGGAGATTGACTTTTACTCATTTTGAAATTCCAAAGTTATAACAAATTCTGGCCAAATTGTGCAGGCTGAGAACTGAACATGAATCACAAACATATGCCGCTCACGTGTTATTTTAAAACAATTGTTTGCTATTGTCGCTCCTTTTTATAAACAACACAACAATTATTTTTATCTGATTTAGATCCGTCGCTTGAATCATTCAATCGCTAAACGAATCAATCAATCAATAAATCAACCAATCAATCAATCATGGTATCATGGTAGAACAGACTTCACCTTTCTTTTTTAAAAGTTCTCAGTTGCGTATTGACTCAGTTGCTTGTGTTTTAGTGAATTAATGCAGATATAACAAACCTAGTCATTTGAGTCATTAAAGAGAAAGGGGAAGGGGATGGGGGGAGGGGGGGGGATATGCTTCAAGGGCTGACTTGCACAAAATATTTTGGGCCTTGGCATAGTGGTAGCGGGTGCGCTTACTAATCCTACTCCAATATACCGTGTCCGGCTGTCGACCAGCGGGTATATGAGTGAGTCAAACGTTGTGGCTCCGGCCATCGCGGGGTGGTTTTTACGAGTTTTCCTCCCGGTTTTCCACCTTAATTAGGCATTGAACAGTGTTAAGTGGACAACCAAACACACACAAACTATTTACACGAATTTAGAAGGTTGGTGTAAATGTCCAACCATTGATCAGTATGAGACATTCCTTATAGTACAAAACATTTTAGGGATATTGTTCTAAATGCGAATTGTTGGGGAAGAAACATTGAACGGCAAGCTTGACGTTTTCACATAATCATATTATCGACAAATACAATTCCAGCAGTTGAGCTTTTTCATACTATAACTTTTGGTCAGAATGTTTTTTTTTCATGTAAAATATTTTTACTGAACATTTATTTTGGTAAGTTATATCAGGAGGTTTAGATGGAGCTTTATGTTTGTCTGACGCTCTTGGAGATGGTTGGCTAAAAAAGCTGATCTAAGTGGACTGCAGGGCAATTAGTGAAATGGCGTTCTATTAATTTAAATAAAGCCCACCGCACTTAAAATTGCAAGGAAATCGCTCTGTGTGCAACAGGCTTGCGTCGCGACTAGACACTGTCGGCCACTAGTCGCAAGGGATCAAACGTGTTTGATATCCGGCAACTCGTCGCCGACAGTGGGTAACTAATCTCCTCGTGTGCGGCAAACATGCAACAGAAAATCGCAGCCATAATTTGTACATCCAATCAGTCACGGAGATAGAGTCGCATGATTTAAATTTTAAAATAGTGACGCATGTATAATAAACGTATTCAAACTTGAAATGTATGCCTACATGTTCGGCGGTACGAAAACGGGCTTTGGAAGTATGGACAATACCGATCTCTGACGGAGGAGACGTAACTTCCGATAGCGTCGTGAAATGGCTGAAATGGCGGCGATTTGAACTCGAATAGTTGGTTGTATTAAATACTTTTCGCCGCTTGAGACAAAATTTGCATACGTTGGTTTTCAGCATGGGAAGATAAATGCAAACGTCTTTCATTTGTTAACAATTTAATCTTAAGCTGCCTATCTTTTCAAACAATTCTGCTTCCTTTTCTATCTGAACCCTTTTTTCGCCTAAAGGTACAATTATGGGTCATTCCGTACAAACTGCTATTACCGGGGTGGCTGACTTGATGCGAGTACCGACTGGTTGTGGTGAACAAACCATGATCAGGATGGCCCCAACTGTGTATTCAACAGCATATCTCAGTCAAACCAACCCAAATCTGCCAGGTATCGAAGAAAAGTCACGCCAGTTGATTAGACAAGGTAAGTGACGTTCTCTCAAGTAAGTATATATTGCTGTACCGTCCTTTGAATATAATTGTAAAACACACTGAAAGTCACTCAACCTACACATAGTGCTGATGTTTATTGTGAACTTGAATGGATACATTTATATTTTATGTATGTAAAATGTTACAGACTAAATCTACGGTCAAATATATCATCATTAATGTACATCATATTATGCTACACGAGAAATCAGATGCGTTGCTCTTGATAGTTTTAATCTTGTCAGAGAATTATGGTTTTGGACCAATCTGTAAAAATGATTAGAACTCCTTCGGATAATTCAAAACTTGCAACTTGACGAGACTGTAGAAAATAAAATTCCAAGGCGGGGGAGGTCGGTGGGGGCAGGGGTATCATCTATCGAGCTTTTTTCGCTTTTCTCCATAATATCTTTTTCCACATACACACTATATTTTTGATTTCGGTAAGAATCATCAGTTATTACAAGACTCGGATTTTTCTCATTCTGTCTACCTGCATCTATCTATATACCACTTAAGAACAGTGCATCTAAAGTTTGTTACATTGGTGGTTGAAATTAACACAAATGCATTTTTAATCTCTAATGTAATAATCTTCAAAAGTTTAGGGGAGATAACCAACTTTATACAAAAGATTTAGGGTTTTCCCCTAAAATTTGGAAGATTTTCAAATTAGTGGCTGAAATCAACACACATGCATTTTCAAACCACTAATGTAATAATCTTCAAAAGTGTAGGGGAAAATGACAAATGTTTTGTGGGAAGTTGGTTATTTTTAATTGAATTACTGTTCTGAAGATGTATAAAGTTGATTTTTGATGAAATAATGAGATGTTAAAAAATGTATTAAGTTAGTGCATTCGTATTATATTAGGGGTTGCTACAGGCTCAGATATTTCTCATTCTGTCTACCTGGTAATTAAATTGTTTTACATATGTCACGATGGGTGAATAAACTGATTTTCTATATTCTTATTGTATATCGCACATGTTTATAGCTGCTTTATCATTTCTATCGTTGGTTGTCGTAAATTTTCACACCTAGCGCAGATGTTAGCGCTTCACGTGGATCCATTGTGTTATCGTTTCAAAATGAACATCTTTCCTCATAGTACAGGCAGTCGATCCCGCTAATAATTTGACTGCCTTTCACTAAACTCGGCGAATTTCCAACACTACAATCTCGAAATATATCTCCCCATACACGCCCAACATTTGGTCATCCAAATTGGTGATTCTTTTGCATTTCTTCACACAACCCCCCCCCCCCCTACCAAACACACATATCCCTACCCCCCAAACGAAAAATATCCAAGCTCCCCCCAAGCAATGCGATACATTTGATGTAATACTTGTTTGAAATTTGCATTCAGCATAACAGTCAGGAATTTAGTCCGAATAGTCCGAAGATTGAATTGCTATCATAGTTTTATTTGCTTAAACGATTCATAAAAAATATCACAACCCCATCATTCTATTAGCCAACTCTGAATTATTTAAGACAACCAAGCCAGTGTAACTGTTTGACACCTGTGGCGTTTCATTAAATATCTGTATAAGCTCATCATGTAAGTCCTCTCATAAGCTTGAAAATGGTGCCAATACTTGCACTGTGACGTTGGTTGTCAATAAATCAACAAGTTGACAATCCATAAAGTATTGCTATGTTATCATCCCAGCTTCTTAATGACACTTAAACAAGCCATTATCAAGCCTATTCTGACTAGGTCAACAGACTAATAAATGTCACTAACGGATTCATAGTAGGTTATTAGATTTTAGCAGTTCTAGTCAACGATTATCCCATATTTTCACGCACACAACATTCTCTTCTTATTAAAACCTATGTGTTGTAGACATGATCATTTGAGAACATATTCCCTGAACAACTTGAAACTTGTACTGTAGCTTCCACCCATTAAGACAAAGAATGAGATTGCTTTTCACAAAATTCACGCCTATGTGTTGTGAACAGGATAATTCAAGAACATATTCACTGAAAAATTTGAAACTTTTACTGTAGCTTTAACCAATTAAGACGAATGATGCATGGGATTGCATTTCACCAAATTTCGTAAATAAAATGGCCGCTTTGCATTATTTTAGACTATTCATGTATGTATATTTTGTGAACAAGTACTCACGAATTAACTTGAAAATTGAAATACCTCCTCCTATTTATACAGCGGATAGGATTACTTTTCACCAAATTCCGGCTGGGATTACTTTTCACCAAATTCCGTAAAACAAAAAGGCTGCCATTGCATAATTTTACAATATTCACTCCTATGTTTTTCAAACATGGTAGCTTGAGAGTTTAGCTTGGAATTAAGCTTTCTTCTTTTAAGGCGAAGGATGAGATTTCACCAAAAGACGCAAAAACAATACGGCCGCCATTGCAAAATGTTACAATATTGACGCCTATGTGGTGTAAACATGATAATTTGACAACAAATCCACTGATTAACTTGAAACGTGTACTATGACGTCCTATCTTTAAGATAGTGATGTAATGGCGGTATCACCAAATTCCATAAACAAAATGGCCACCATTGCAAAGTTTGGCAATATCTGTTTGTGTTGGGAACACAAGACTTGAGAACGAATCCAAAGACCTATTTAAAAAATAATGGCCGAAATTGCATATTGCACAACTATGGTTATAAACACCATAAATTTTACTGTTTGACTCTTTAAAGGAAAAAAAATTTGGCTGGAATTATGGGTATATTTTATTTAAATAAGCTTTTAGCGATGAACCTGTTTGCTATTCAGCTTACTTAGCATTGGGGGCGGGGAGGGGGCATTACATTCCCAACAGATCAAGATACTTCTGATTAATGGCTAAGTTACTTAGTGTGGTCGTTCTCTATTAAAAAAAAAACAAAGCTGTCATTTGTGCGAAAGAACACTCAGAATAGGGTTAAATACATTAACCGACCATCTAATCATCTAAAATTTGAATATTTTTATAATCCACTGTCAGGATTTCTTTTGATAATGGTTGTAAACGACACAGAAGAAGCTTTTATAGATGTTATCGATACATATAGTCAAAGAATTGATGTTACATTGTGCTGATGAATCAGTGTTGTTGTGAAACTTGCCTAAGGGTACAGCTTAATAGCATATTGTACCATTAACACAGACAACATAATATATTGATTGATTAATTGATTGGTATTTTACGCCGTGCTTAAGGGTATTTCACTTATATGACACTATAGCACAACCAAGATGTGAAGCGTTTCCATAATGATATATGGAAAGTTAACTGTCCTCCAGTGCTAAGTAAAGACAGCATTGCTACTCTTTAAACAAACTACCCTTAGCCAGAGGGACAACATAATAGAGGAAACAAAGGTATGTATTTCACATATAAAATGATTAAATGTTCAGAACGATTGGCTTTATGACTATGGTAAGTTAGATTTGGCAAGCGAATTTAAATTTCTTGCACTATCCATTAATATTCACGTGACTTATCCCAGATTCCCGTGTTCACACAAGTTAATACTGATAAGTGTGCGCAGCATGTCCACATGCATGGATTTTAGTTAAGGACACTTCATGCTATTCAGTCTGCAGGATGTCCCCGAGTTTCGTTGATACCCGCATCACCATTTATTTTGGACGAACACTAATCGTTTTCGTACACAACACAGAGGATGTTTGTAAACAAATTTTCATATTCCTTATTTTATTATTAATGTGAATTTATTTTTAATAATATTGTACTTTTTAGGTTATAACCTGGAGTTAAATTACAGAAAGGGTGATGGATCGTTCGCAGTGTGGCGCAATCGTCCTTCAAGTTTATGGTAAGGGCATAGGTAAATTACAGAACAGAAAGTTAACCCCAACTAGGCTAAAACTCGGAGATTATTTTCATTGTGGTATCATATCTACGCCGTGATTCTGGTTATATCACGGCGTGTCAGGCCAGTTGGTAAAGGAACCCAGCTTTGACACCAAGTCTAAACTATGCAATCAAATCACGCCAGCTTCCGTCGAAACAGCTGAACCTTGCGATATTTCCGTTACTGTTGTATCGTCACTATGTTCGGCCGTGATAGACAGTGACGGATTTAGGGGGGTTCCCCCCCCCCCACCTCCCGCCTCCCCTCATCCCTTTTTGGGGTTTAAAACAAAAGTGGAAAAAATTTAAAAAAGGAAAAGGCAGAAAGAAAGGATAAAACAATCCCATCACAAAACTTACAAATCAAGAAGCATGAATGGAAAGGAAACAACGTACTAGTAAGGTTAGTTTTACTGTATTTGATTGAAAAGTTTGGCATAGCAATATTTAACACTTTTCATTGTGGTGCAGGCATAGGGGCCTGGGACGGACTTCAATTGTATCATAAGACCGTTAACGAGATTTTAAAATAAAACAACTCTTAAAACATCATCGAAATATATTGGCAAATCCAAAACTCATGATGAAGTACACATACAAAATGTTTTTGGTTTTGAGAGTCTCACCAGTTTCGTTACCTTGACCGAACACTTTCGATTTCGCATCATAACAAAGTCTTGTTGCTGATCTGGACAACGATTATTTTTTAAAGAATGTATACTAAAATATCGATCTTATCAACGTCCTGGCTAAGAATATATTTTCAAAATCAGCCTAGATTGCCGCTCTGCCTTTCCTCATTCTCAGAGCTTCCGGGGCCTAGGCGGCCCATGCGCCCTTGCCCTTTTTTTTTAGGTTTCGATGTTTTAAATTTTAAATGCCTACCAGATAAATATAGTTTTAGCTTTTTCACTTTACAGTTTCGCAACACTATAAGTCAGTACTGCGCTCGTTTGTCCAAGATCCCGTAGCAGTGCTCACTTTAATAGAGTTGTATTGTGCGTTTAAAGGTATATCAATTTTTTTTTTCGAAAAACGTCAAAACCTCCGAGATGGCACCGATATAAAAGTTATTATGATTTAGTCGTATATTATTTAATTAATGATAGCACGTATTAATGTAGAATCCCTGCATACCCTTACCCCATCAGAGTGACGGATGCGACCCTGATACTTTTTGACTACAAAATACTTGTGTTTAGACTTACGGCTCTTGTCTTCTTTTTCTTTTTCTCTTTAAAAACTGTACCCATTAAGGCCCCTGTGCCCTCGCCCTTTTCTTATAGATTTTGATGTTTTAAATTGTAAATGGCTACGACAAAATAATGTTTTAGCTTTTAGACTTAACAGTTTTGCCAAAATATAAGTCTCTTTTGTCCAAGATTCCGTAGCCGGCCTCTCTTCAATAGAGTTGTGTTGTTCGTTTAAAATCAACAATGTTTTTCGAAAAACTGCAAAACCTCTAATACCGATATAACATTATAAGTCTTTAGCCGTAATCATATAAATCAATGCTAGCCGGTAATGGTATAGAATTCCTGCACACCCTTGCTCCATCAGAGTGACTGATGTGACCTTCAGACTTTCTGACAACAAAATACTTGTGTTAGACTTGTGGCTCTTGTCTTCTTTTTCTTTTTCTCTTTAAAAAAGTGTACCAATTAATATCGATCATAATCGATTAATGAAAATGACGGAAAACATTCATTGCCAAAATAAGCTAAGACTGCTTCTACGGGATTCCTCATTTTCTGAGCTTCCCTGGCTTATAGGCCGCCCCTGGACCCTCGCCAATTGAGCTGTCATAGTCGATTCCCTCCTTTTTTTTTACAAAATATTTTATCCGCCAGTTACAGATGTATGAATATGCATATTTAAAATTAGAGAGAAACTGTGAATAGAATATACAAGGCGGACTGTTATAATCAGTTGATTTGAAGAACAAAAACGTATGCCATAAAGTCCATGATCGTTGAACGTCCGAGGTGATGTTCTCATGTACAATTCGACGACTTCCGAGTGCTTTAACTCCCATAGCTGGTTAAAGATCATATTCTTTTACCGTTGACACAAATCACACAAACTGTTGGTTTGCTGCAAATGACACATGGTCACTAACTCCTGTAATTTGTTTACAGTTTAGTCTTCATCTGCCTTTCGCTTTTAGTTGATGTCAAAGTTATCTGGCGTGAACTAGAACTAGTTTCATTGGTTATCACAAAAATAAACAAGAGCTCAAGTGAGTCGCAATATACGCCCAAAGAAATCTTGCAACATGGAATATTAAAACCGAGATTGAAAAGAATCCACCAGGTGACAGCATCTCCAGACAGGAATACACCAAACTAAATCCTATACGACATCTCGACACGTCAAATATCTTAACTCTGTCTTGTCAAATGGAAAACGCATACTAACTTAGTTTGATTTGAATTCCATAAGCAGCTTTCAAGTTAATGCCCAGAACTAAAAAGTTCAAAGAGATTTCAAGTTAACATACAGAAATCAAATTTAGACTTTGCTACCAGGTTGCACCATCTTCGCAAGCCAAGGTTAACACATGAGTGTATTAACCTTGGCACATTACACACCACTATCGTGTTATCGGAGTCGACTAAGGGCACATAATCTTGTCCCATCTGGGGTTTTCCCCTAAATCCACCCGCCAATACAATTAGCCGATTCAACGACAGTAGGAGTCTACTATACAGGAGGGGAAAATAGTGACGAAAGACAGTCCTCGAAATCAACTTATAAGCATGATCAAGAGCAGATTTTGTGTCCACAGTTTAAATAATATTTAACTCCAGTCGTTCTATTTCTTGGAGTCTCATTTTGTAACGATCAAGTACCATTTAGCTTTTCAACGCAGACGGGCTGTACGTAAGGCGTGGAGTTAAGACGGCGACGGTTCCCACGATTTTGAGTGTATGCTGCCAATAGAACTCAAGCCTTTAAGGCTTGGTCAGAATATACAAAAGCAGCCTTTTACAGCATGGTTTGTCTGTATGAGTATATATAGAGATACCATGTGTTAGGATGATGGCTTTTCAACGCAGACAGGCTGTACACAAGGCATGGAGGTAAGACGGCGACGAACCAAATGTTGGCGTCTGAAGAGGTTTGCTGTCAGTCGAAATTCAGCATATGAGGCTAGACCAGAACACAAAAACGACACGGAATCTCTCATGGTATCTCCCTAACAGTCTATATATAGAGATACCATGTGTTCGGATGATGGGCCGCACAAGCTGTAGGTCAACGTACCAAAACCAATCCCAAGCGACGTCCTGTCACATGGGACCCTAATATTAAGAAGTTTTCGAATTTAGACTTTGCCACCAGGTGGCGCCACTTGTCCCCAGCGACGTCTTGTCACTTGAAACACTCATACAAAGTTTGATTAGAATTCCACAAAACGTTTTTCAAGTTAACATACAGAAACCAAATTTAGACTTTTCCACCAAGTAGGTCGACATACGCCAAAATCAATCCCAATCCACGTCTCGTCACATGGAACTCACACACATGTACTAAGTTTGATTTGAATTCAACAAGCGGTTTTCAAGTAAAC
This sequence comes from Mopalia vespertina, assembly GCA_030265115.1. Lineage (NCBI taxonomy): Eukaryota > Metazoa > Mollusca > Polyplacophora > Chitonida > Mopaliidae > Mopalia > Mopalia vespertina. The sequence goes on along the minus strand of JAQQZZ010150091.1, from coordinate 481 downwards.
CAAAAAGTTGACCCCATAACATCATACGTCCCGTCAAATGACGGGCGCATAAAAATAGATAAATACATTTGGTGAATCATGGTACATAGAGTTTTGGGGACTGAGAAAAAAAAATCCAGAACGTTACGTTTAAACTGTATAATATATATATTTCAAAATGCAATTAAATGCATTCGATTTTTAATTGTTTCAGGTTGACAGCGTTTGTTCTGAAGGTGTTTTGCCAAGCCAGCGAATTTATTGACGTGGATGCCAATGTGATTTCGTCAGGTTTGTCCTGGCTTGCTACCTACCAGACACGGGGGGGTATCTATAGAGAACCGTATAAAGTATGGCATAACTTTATGATCGTAAGTTTTAATACTTTAACTCTGTCCCTCAGTCATTATTTTCACAAACTATTCGAGTGTATGCTGCCAATAGAACTCAAGCCTTTAAGGCTTGGTCAGAATATACAAAAGCAGCCTTTTACAGCATGGTT
>JAQQZZ010150080.1:0-12622 GCA_030265115.1 Mopalia vespertina | reverse complement strand
ACCAAAAACAAATTTCCAGCAGCAGAATAAATAAAACAAGACAACACATCATATTTATTAAGACCTATATTCGAGGGTGACAAAACGCAAGTCAATAATGGTGGTCTTACGCCAATTGGCTGGCGTCGCCTTGTTTCCTGCTTTGGGCTCTCTCAAAACTTTCATCTTGCTAAAAAGTCATTGGTTCATAAAAACGTAAAGGCCCTAATAATTAAACTCCCCAAAAATACAAAAGATTTTTTAACTATCCAAAAATATTAATAGACAATTTCGGTGCCCGCAACTATTGTAATTATAGCGGCAAAGGACTATTCAAATTTTAACGAGTGTTAAAAAAGCTAAACTGATTTTTTTAGATTTCGGGGTGGGGGGTATATATTATATTTACCGTAATGTTTAACCCCACGTTCGGAGGTCTAATACTATAGGCTACAAATATACTAGAAATCGACAACTATACTGAAACCGACATAGATAACCATGTTAATTACTTAATTCTGCTATTAAACAAATAGTTATGTTTATTCGCTCTAATCTGTATAACTGGCCGCGCAAACACCCCCAGGCGTTGTTGATGGAATTTCCACGGGCAAAGAATGACTTCACCAGGCGCTACTAATAGGAGAAACCTAGCGAATGTCCCTCAAAAAAATTACGCTATCGACCATATATTAGGGCTGAAACATCAAAGTAAAACTACCGACAAGGAAATTCAAGATATAGCAGAAAATGGTGAGTACCTTTTGATATATTTATTTAAACAATTACATTTAATTTGTAATGGTTCAGACAGGTCTATGTTTAGATTTTCTTTGTGTTGGTGTTAGGAGTGGTCATCTAATGTTGCTGCAATAAGTCGGTACAAATAGTACCACCGTGCGAATCTAATGGTTTTATACCAATATCACGTCTGCTTTAAAAATATATCGAGAAATAATGAAAATCAACAAATCAAAACTGGCGGTCTATATCTGTGACAATCATTTATTTCTTTAGATTTTAAATCTGGCTACACAGCAGTTTTTAAAATTGTAGAATGTGACATAAATTTGCACGCTTTCTCTTTGATACAGGTACCTATAGCCTTTGACTTATAAAGTCATGTAGAGAAAAGCGATTCATAATTTACTCTCTTATTTATTATTTATTGATTTATTTATTTAATTTTTTTATTTCTTAATTCAGTCAGTCAGTCAGTCAGTCAGTCAGTCAGTCAGTCAGTCAGTCAGTCAGTCAGTCAGTCAGTCAGTCAGTCAGTCATTCATTCATTCATTCATTCATTCATTCTTCATTCTTTTATCAATTCGTTCATTCATTCATTCATTCATTCATTCATTCATTCATTCATTCATTCATTCATTCATTTTCATTCATTCTTTATTTATTTATTTATTTATTTGAGATGTCTATCATATTCATACATCTAACATAATAAAGGAATTGTGGTGTGCAAAAATTAAATTTCTAACATAGCGTCCAGAATGATTGTTTGTTTGTTTGATAGGCGTTTAACGTACGTATGGTTATTTAGTCGGCCCTCTGGCTGAGTGTAGCTTGTTTGTAGAGTGTAGTAATGTTGTGTTTACTTGAGGAACATTATCTTTCCAGCATTAGCAAAACACATCACATTTAATGGTTGTGCTTGTGGTGATTATTGTTGGAAAACACAGCCGTCCTATAAGTGATGTACCCTAAAGCACGGCGTAAAACACCAATCAATCAAGCAGTCACATATTTATGTCCCTTTTATGGCGGCGTGCCAGCCCAGTGGTGAAAGAAATCACCCCCGAAGCCACTGCGAACAAACAAAGATAAGACAGTACAACCACGAGAAGAAATACAAAAACATCAGATAACATATAAGCTTCATATTGTCCCTCATACCCCAGGGAGCACCAGGGCAACAAGAAGCTCTCTCCCACCCGCCTGCAGAAAATATAGAAATATTAAAGCCGCATTAGCATGGGCCCACGGACCCTCGGTTACCGATCTGTTGCTCTCGAAACAGATAGAAGCTTCTTTTTTAAAGGAACTATTTATAATTTTGTCAAAAAAATGTTTTTATGTAAATATAATATAATGCCTAAATCAGATTTTAGCAAATATGAAATCGCAATTGTTAAAAATATTGAGAAAAACTATGCAGTCATTACAGATTCATTATAACTGCATGTTCTGATGTAAATATAATAATGCCTAAATCAGATTTTAGCAATATATAAAATCGGAATTGTAAGAATTATTGAGAAAAAATATGCAAAGTCATTATATATTCATTATAACTGTACGGAGAGAATGCGATAATTTGTTCTTCTGTCGAAACTTTGACTCTAAAGTTTTGAGGCGCCATTTTGTTTTTCAGGTAAAAAAATAACGCTGTTAGGAGTCTACCGTTGATGAGTATTGTATTCAGGAATTTTGGAATGAATTGGCCCAGCGACAGTTTTTTCTGTGTTTAATTTTAAACTATATGTATAGTTGGATAAAAAAGCGTGACGATACATGGATCAGCACTTTTCTGTGGAAAAAACGTGTACAACAACAATAACGTTTCAATATATATATGTATTTACGGTCATTACAAGCGAGTCGTATTCTGGCCTAACCAGTTCCACCCAAAGAAAGGTGAATATTAACGACTGCCACTGTAGCATCCCAGTGTAAGTGCTTTGCGGCAGAGAGTGTAGATCAGCCGTCTCCACCTAGATGAGTGGCAGACCTGCTTACCTTGTTTATTTTGCAGTATTTTGTATACATAATTTATGCTCAATTAACAAAAACGCCAAACCTATGGAATTCAGCACAAAAAGTCAATATTAAAACACTCAATCCTGAAGCCAGGAAGGAAAAAATTACAGGAAAAAAAAATACTTGAAAACACATTTAGAAAATTAGAAAATACAAATTATGGTCAGCAAATACTCTCGAAGGTCCGTAAATACTCGATAAGAACATTTTTAAAACCCTCCTTAAAAAGTCATGGAGCGAGCATTTGGGTGGGAATTTCCTGTTGCCCTGCTCTCAAAGCTAAGGGGGAACATAATGTTGATTTGTGCTGTGCCGTCTTGGTATAATTTGCGTCTTATACTTGTTGTCATCATCGTCATAAAAAAAAAAAACCCTGAACAGCTTTACACGGCGTCAAACAAACTACATGGACGAGAAATCGGGTTGGAAGGTTTCGGGATCGTCTTTGCTGTGCGAAACGAATCTTTTCGAGCCTAGGCAAACTTTTTTCAATTGTCTATCACGCGATCCCTTTCCCGAATCGTTGGCTCGGACGGAAAAAGGGGAGTTCGAACTGCTGCGAATTTTGCTGCAAACCAATTAGATATCAGTCGAAGGATCCGTGTTTGCGTTTTTGAAGAGACGTATAAAATTATTTTATTTTTTTTGTTTAGACGGTAAAAGCAATAACTATTTTCGTTATTTAGGGTAGCACTTTCTTAGTTTAAACAAATCTCCTATCAGATGGGTAGTGACAGTCCGCTATCAAGACTACACCTATTTAGCCTTCTATTTGGAACACTAAGACATCCAGACAACGGCTTAATGTCAACAATCTGGAAATCTATCCTGACATCTAAGTTATGAATTTATGTAATTTGATTTATTTGTCGTCGTTAACAATACGATTTCTGAACGATACTGTCGGTGTAACAACTCACTGCTACACGAATTATTAATATGATATCATCTAATTTGTCCATTTCTCTTATCAACGTTAGCAATGAGACTTTTGAACTGCTACCCGTATGGGTGACGTAATCTGAGGCCATGTCCTAATTATACAATGATCGTTTAACCGGGCCGATAAAAGCTGTATTTACCCCTATGACACGACAGCGCCCCCTGGTGCAGGTCTGAGTCAGATAATACACATCTCAATTTCCGTTAATTGGCCTAGACTGCTAATTATGCTGTAATAATTAACTAATGGTTGTCAAACAGAATTAGCCGGGAAATCATAATTAAAGATAATAGATAAGTGTTGCGATAGCATTTTTTCTTATTTATTCTAATTTTAGTCCACTTTTTCCGAATGTTTCCCAGAATGCAATTTGAGGAAATCCTGTTCATTGATTCATTCATTGACTCATTCATTGATTCATTGATTCATTCATTCATTCATTCATTCATTCGTTCGTTCGTTCGTTCGTTCGTTCGTTCGTTCGTTCGTTCGTTCGTTCAATTATTTATTTATTCACTCATCCATCCATCCACGTATTTATTTGCTAACTTTATTGATTGATTGATTGGGGTTTAAAGTCGTACACAAGGGTATTTCGCTTATATGACGACGGATTGTCCACTTCAAACTGTTCCTTGCCGTATTACTAATTTTATTGAAGATACAATAGAAGAAAAAAACAATTAATTAACCAATCAATTGTTTGATCAGCTAATTTAGTAGCCAATCAACTATTCATTAATTGATTTATTTGTCTCTCCATTGTGTAAATATCCCCCTTTCTGTCTAATTTTATAATGCAATATTTTATTTAAGAAGTAAGAAATGGATTGACAAACGTTTCACTTTCATTTTTAATATCTCTAGTTTAGGGAGCATGTTCCAATGGTAGACATCCTTTCTGTTTTTAGCACTGGAGGAACGTTATGTATCCAACAAGTTTTTGACAATCTACATAACTCAAGCACAGTCTTGACTTTCTGGAATAAAAATTGTTTGGAATACGGAATTACATAGGCTTATACATTGTTGAAATAAATAGGTCGAATCTGAGTGAAAAACAAAATCGAATATCAGCGCCATTGTACTTCAAATATTTCAATATCTTTGTAAAAAATTATTTAAATTAGAGATGAATCAAACAAAACATATGATCAAAATTGAGGAATAAAATGATAGCTTTCGTTTGTCTTGGATTCTCGAGTAAAGAGCGAATGATTTAAAAACTTACATAGCGCAATTTTATTTTTCAGTTTGGCCAAAACACTTAGTGCATATACATTCACTTCCCAACACATACAAACTTACATGTTATGGTTGTATAAGTGTCGCTACATCGCCACAGTATAGGTGTGAAAATAGTTTGGCTATAGCTATATGTTCCGTGTATACATGCATGCATGGGGACATATACATTATTCAATGTTACACTTCAAAACGATAGAAGAAGAATAATTTGTTCAAATGGCATGTTATTTTATTATTCCATCTTTAAAAAGTCAGACCGTTAAATTTACGTTCTGATCAATAAAGTAATTTATTTAATAATTAAAAGACCCAACGTTTCTGTTAGCATGCACGGTAAGCTCACGCGATTTCTGTGGCAAATGAACAAATCAAACATACGATTTCTTTGAACATTCGTTTTAATTAAAGGTCTTTTCATTCACATGACATTGTAGATTATATCCACATCTTGGTTTCACCTTTGCAGCTAATAATTCCGCCAAATTCCGTAATATATTCAAACCTCGAACTTAGCAAAATGTTACTTGCCCTCGTTTAACCGGTCAGAGCATTTTACAACGAAAGGGCGAGCTATTTTTAAGCGCTTGTTTCTGTATATACCAGGAAATGGGTATATAGTGTGTTACTTGATATTTTATATTCATATACCGTTTTATTACATCAATAGTTTGTCGTGTATGTTTGCCCCATGTCAATGATTAACGTTAATGGGGGGTAATGGGAAAACGTTAGCCAACAGCTGCCCCGGGGTTAACCCAATTCACCCTAAAATATCCCGACACAAATTAGGTGAGGTTTAAGTTAGTCGTGACATTTGAGTAAGCGTTGACACTATGTTAGAAGCATTTCGTCATTATTTTCGGAGCACGTAAGCACCATAAACAAGTGAAACTGAAAAAATCTAATCATAACGTTCGGCCATGATAAATGTATGAATATGGACAAATATAGTGCATTTTGTTCGCCGGAAGCTTATTTACCGGCGTATTCACACCATCAACACGCTAAAAATAAACCTTATATGGCTTAAGAGTGCGCAAATTTAAATTATGAGAAAGTTGTGTACCGTCAAACTAAAAACTAAACTCTATACTCAACGCGGACTATGTTTATAAGTTGATGTGAAAAACAAAATACGTAACATAATGGCGACGCTCGTTTGACGTGTGAAGTGGTTGTTTGGTTGATTGATAAAAAATTAACGCCGTACTTCAGGTTATTTCACTCATATGACGGCGAAGGAAACCACTCTCGACAGATCGGCTTCATGTTGCCCATTAGCTCTGAGAGCACCCAGGCAACAGGAAGCTCCATCCCGACCTTCCGCAGTATGATGTGTGTATGAGTTGGATCACACTCGAATGTGCCGCTGATACATCTATCACGATCGAATGTAGCGATGATACCACAATAACGACAATCTCGCGAGGTTTAGTCGATTGGTATAGAATCCAGGACTCGTGAGAGATGAGAAGGCATATAGATCCAGACTTAACACCCCTTGATGTGTAGTGGAAGCATTTTATTCTTCTATAAATTATTAAATATATCCAGGTATTTATATAAACCATACAATAATAACAATCTTCATCCGTGATCTGTTTAGTTATTAACCCTGACGTATACGATTTTTTAGCGTTTATTTCTGCTCAAGTCACGAGTTTACAGTTCACCCAAAATTATCACGTGACCTAGCTTACACTAGTTAGATTCAATTCTTCATTTCGCTCTGGCCACATATTATGGCACTGTGGTGAACATAAATACATTAATATATATACAGTCATATATATATATCCTGTTGGTGGAAAATTGTACACAGCTAGTAGATCGTTCATATTGTACACAATAATAAATAAACAAAATAAATGTATACATACAGAATGGTATGCAGGTAGTATATACTATAAAGTTCGTTTTATTCGCGGGAATGTATCTTCGCGTTTTTCTTCTTATATTAAGTTCGCTGGAATTAGTATTCGCGTTTTAAAGTATCACAACAATAACAAAACCTTGTGTATATTTTCTCTAATATGTTATTTTAAAACAAATCATTTACATTGTGGCGAATATATTTGATAATACTTTCAAAATAAACAAGTTGTTAGCCTTCGGCATGCATTAATTACCGGTACTTGTTCAGTCGACCTTTACAGACTTTATTAAGTTAACCACAAAAAGGTGGTAACATATAGGCCTACCTCTCTGGATGATTAGAGATCGGCCCTTGATCAGGCAAGCGGTTTAATCTCGCGTGATTCTCGTTATTGTGGCGTCACCACTAACATCGGCCGTGATATATAGGCGTGTGAATATATATAAATCATTTTGAGTTCCATTGAGTACAACTCATATCCCCAAAATCTGGACATTTCTCTTTTGCTGAACATTCGGCTAAAGATCATTATGAAATCATGCCGATTGAAAAAACACAAATTCTTCCCTCTGAAGAGGAAACGAAACGGAAACTTTTAAAAAGAGAAGCTTATTGCCTGGATTGAAACTCTTCGAACTTTGTATCCACTGGGTTTCAATTTAGAACCAGGTGAAGGGTCTATAAACAAATAATTGATGTTATATTCCAATATGACCAAAGAAGCACCCAGTTTGCTAATCTCCTAATACAGGAATATCGCAATTTTGTACCTAAAATGTCTACTCCTCTCTCACAAAGACCCATTATAGCATACCAGAGAAACAAAAATCTAAGGGACCTACTGGTTAAGGCGAAACTTCTCTCTGTATCAGACAGGTTGTAACACTCATTCTCTTTAGCGGTCATATTCATTGGTTACTCTGAAATACCATTTTGTAGATTGATATATCCTATGTTTGTTACATATTTTTCAATTTTATATACCATATTAATGGTCATTATACCTTCCCTCGAGATGTCTGTAGGTTACCCATAACAACTTGAGATTAAGATCTATTTAGAAACTTGTCTCTGTGAGTATATTTAGAACGTGAGATGATTCTCTGTGACAATGTGATTCCTTTTTAGAAATATAAAAATCGTATACATTGTGTTCGCCGGAAACTTATTTACCGCCGTACACACACTATCCGCAAACAACCCTATTAAATTTTAGAATACACTAATTTTGTTCGAGAGTACAAAGTGTTCTGTACGAAGCTGTAAAAGGGACATGAGGAAAAAGTAAAAGAATATTCACGTTCCTTCTAAACTCGCTAATCGTCGGCTATATAAGATCATCTTCTTTATAGCCTCTGATAACAGCATACCCGTTTCTCGAGGATTGCAGAACAGGGTTTACTTTTAAACATCCAATTAAAATCATCTATTAGCTGTTTCTAGTCTAAATCTTCACACAGACTTTGATTGGTCCCCGACAGAGCGATTTAATTTACTTAAGAATGTATGTAAATAAGACTTAGTATATACTTATTGTTTCGCTCTCAGATCCACACCTCAAACTACCCGCCCTGACTAGGGTGCGGACAGGAGGCAGGGGACCAAGGGAGATCACTCTGGATGTGCCCAAGAAAAAGACAAGGTACAGGTGAGCTGGGTTAATTAACAGGTAATCAAAAAGTACGAACTCGGGGAATAAGAATCAGAAAACACAATATGTAGAAGGACACAGGATATATATAGGAGGCGTATATGGCCCGGATATCGTTAACCTGGTTTTCTGATGATTTATCTTCAAATATATTTCTAACATTAAATCGAAAATAAAACCTACATGTTTGATTACAAATAATACTAATTTTTTGTTTCCTGTAGTCATTTTTCATACAAGTTTCGCATATTCGGCCATTTCAATCTCGCTTATATCGACACCGTTTTTCCTTTAATTTCTTTCCCCGGTTTATTATAACTAAGCCATGCAGCTTTAACGAAACATGTAGAACATGTTCAGAATGAATTAACCTCAACCATATGTATGTTGATTAATAAATTATATTATTTTTTATTTTTTGTTCCTCAGGACAACTTTTACAGCTTTTCAATTAGAAGAAATGGAATCAGCTTTTCAGAGAGCGCCATACCCCGACGTGTTCGCCAGAGAGGAACTTGCCCTGCGTATTGGTCTAGTGGAATCACGTGTTCAGGTATATCTCTATTGTAACGCTTAACTCAACAATCTTCTTCCGGTGAATGGAAGTAAAATAGTCATTGAAACCTGAGCTAAAAACTAATCAAACCCCAAATTGATCTGTGGATGGTTGGAGGGAGCTTCCTGTTGCCCTGGTGCTTTCTGAGCTAAAGAGGAACAGGAAGCCGATATGTTTGTGAAGTCTTTGTATTGTCCTGTGAGTGTCCTGTAAAATTTGTCCCGTGATGTTTTTGTTTGTTGCTCTCTGGCTAAGGTCAGGTTATTTGAAGAGTAGCACAACTGTCTTTACTTAGCACTGGAGGAAAATTAACTTTCTAACATTATGGAAACGCTTCACATCTTGGTTGTGCCAGTGTCAATTATTGTTGGAATACACCGCCCTCATATAAGTGAAATACCCTTAAGCACAGCGTAAAACACCAATCAATCAACCAATCATTATTTGTTGCCAGTGTTGTCGTGGATGGTTTCCTTGACCTATTGGACTGGCACGCCGTAGTGTAAGTGCAATAATCTTAAGTACGGCGTTAAACCCCAATCAAACAAACACACCAAATTGATTTTCTTCTAAGCCATTGACCATGGCATTGGCGTATTTGGTCAGATCTAAACGTTTATACGTGTAACACATATGCTGTACGCGGTTCGCTCACGGATCAGCGGCTATTTACATAATATAAATCCTTTTGCTATCACGAAAGGATTTGTATATAGCCGATGATTAGTGAGAGCAGTTGTACGGGAGACCTGACTCTTCTCCAATACGCTAACGGTAGTTTAAATTAATTTCAGGGGGGAAATTGAATCACTGGTCATAAAGCTAACCCTAAATACGCCTTCATTAAAATTGTGAAGTTACAAAAAGATAACCGACTTTGCATTTCCTATTTTAAGCTTGAATTAAAATGCATGAAACAAATTTACAATCAATCAGTCAACTTATCAATCAATGAATCAACCAATTAATCAACCAAAGACGTTACCAGCCAACCAACCAACCAACCTAGCATCCAACCATTCAATCAATCAATTGCAGTTTCTTCTTCCAGAGTTAGATATAAAAATGATCAATCCACATTCTCTTTGAAAAAACTAATGATTTCGTTTAAAAGGTATGGTTTCAAAACAGACGGGCCAAATGGAGGAAGAAAGAAACCCCGAGAAAGAGCCCTTCTTATCCAACGAGTAAGTCACATCTGTTATCGTTGATGTATTCAATATAATTTCAAACTATACTGAAATGTACAGAATCTGGATTTGTCCGCGTGTTATTTACAATATATCAAACAGCCTACTCTAAAAAAAAATATTCCTTAACAATTTCAGGAAAATGTTTAAGAATATTCTTCAAATAAAGCACCAGCGGAACTTTCGGAATAGATGTAATTTGCCTCGGAGGCAGGGATTATTCAAACATATTTATGGATTCTCCATAACAGATTTCGAACATTTCCACATTAAAGGCTGTATTTGTTTTTACAGTGTATCTAGAAAGGGAATACATTTGATACGCATAAAGATTGTCACATATTTTGTAAGCTGCTATTGTTTTTACTTAAAGGGAAGTTAATCGTTAACTTTTGAAACTTGACAATGTATTTTTAGGAGTCATATATTTTTTAAATAGTTACTAGTAAAATAAATACGATATATAAGTTCAGCGAAATGTGGAATTAGCGACTATATAAATTATGTTCTCTTACGTCAAAATGGGGGCTGCGTGAAATCGGGTCCAGCTTTAAAACATTTTGTCATCACTGGAATTACAGGAGTTTAAACTAAACAACCGCTTTACACTTTTCTTTTCCTGTTTCAGCGCCATTGTCAAGTCCCGTTCTGCCGACGTCCTGTTTCCCAAGAGACGGCCCTGGGCCTTCAATGAGCTTTGACCGGTGGTCGGCCATGGCGTCATCTCACGACAACGTGGCTATGGCGTCAAATCACTTCTTTTTCCCTCCGCTTCCTCGTGCTGCTATCCCTTTCCCCCTGTTCGTACCTTCCTACAATTTTGGCACAACGTCCAGTTTTTCAGCGTCTTCCCTGATGAGCAATTTGTCGATGGCCCGGAGTCCAACAGCTTATGCGTCATCGGAATCTTACGCCAACGCATTAGACGTTACGTTACGTCAAAATGCCTTACGTAAATTCAAGCCTTTAAAGTATGAAGAAACTTAAAGGTTTTAAGTCTAGAATATATAGTTCATGTATAAATATATCTGCATAATGATACAGTTGTTAGAATTTTAAATGGATTTTTAATTCTTACTTTGACGAAGCAATGAGTTAAAGTTATTAATTTAATAGTAAAAGAATTGTCTGGACATGACAAGTTAAATGCCCTTACTGTCTATTGACTGTCAAATTTGTGAGTTTCGTGGAGTAAGGCTATACTTCCATTGTTTCTTGTTCTGTCTAGAACTTGAAAACAAACAAACAGACAAACAATAGCTAAACTTAATTTATTTTTACTTAGTTTGTTTAAGGGTTTCTGTTCTCGTCTTTAACTCTTTCTAGTACAAGAAAAAGTACCAATATGCTAAAACATCTCCACTTGGACCCCCTTTGAATGTACTGATCACACCATGTCGGACACTAGACGATCGTCGCCCTTGTGACAGGCATTTTGTTTTTCAAATGGCAAATAGCAAAAAATAATGAGTCATCGTCAAAAACAAACTTAAAATGTCCCATTCAGAATGTAAACTATAAAGCATTTCATTTATAATATTAAAACACAGTTACATGTAAATTAACTGTGAGAAGATTGATCGACACGATTTTTCATACGAAATATCCGGTTTAAGTTTTGTGTTCTAATTTTCTAAAAAAAAATTATATTTTTATTCAGTTTCGGAATCATGTTAATGTATTAATTTCCATATTTATAAGTTATTTTGACGAAATGTTTAAATCATGACATTGATATTTCTTCTAAATCTATAGGGCAGCTAATCTGTTAAAAGACACGAGCTTTGACAATGCCTTTATATGTTAGTACCAATGTTGACAAATATCTAAAAAGTTTAATGTGCTAGAACAGTACTAGGCTAATTGATCAGCTGATATTTATACCTACATGTATCAATTCGTTGATAGGACACACGCTGATAAAGGAAGGGGGTTTGCCGCTGACAGCCACCAGAGGGAGTATTTCAAAGGAATCAAATAGCTTATGTTTTTCGGGGCGTTTCAGACTGTTGTTTATGTGGTATCTAAGGCCGCAATCGATTAGCTGTATGTCTACAAAGTATCTGTTATGGAGCCAATCATAGTTTAACAATTTAGCCTAAAAAATGGTTAATAAGGAGTTTTGATTGGATATTTAAACATCGCGATCAACGGAAACATCTCCTTTACTTATTCAGCGGCTCTAACAAAAAAACCATCAAACCGGCCTAAACCCTGGATAACTTATATTGTCAGTGGATTACTTCACACATTGTCTGGCACTCCGTCATATAAGTGAAATAACCTAAAGTACGGCTTAAACCCCCAAATCAAACAACCAGATAAAACAATCTAAGCGATGAAGTTCATCTAATGAGCTGTACTGTACTATCACTAGACTACAATAGGCCTATGTAGATGCGCAATTTAT
>JAQQZZ010150069.1:0-12623 GCA_030265115.1 Mopalia vespertina | reverse complement strand
AAAGACGGATGGACGGACGGAAGGAAGGAAGGACGGACGCCGAGTAGCATTTCTAAGTCCCCCCCTACTATAGTAGTGGTGGACAAAAAGAGCATTAATATAAACACATATTGTCACATATTAAGAATAAGAATTTCAGTTTAGATCTAAAAAGGCAAGTGAAAGGTGGTGCAGCTTGGAGGCATGGTTACAATGAAGTTAGTTTCACAACTAAAATATGTTTTGTTTGTATGTTACTTAGTTTGATTGGTGTTTACACCGTACATGTAATTTCACTCATATGATGGCGTGCCCGCCCAATGGGTGAAGGAAACCACCGCCGCACCACTGGCAACAGTCAAAAACATCATGGGACAAATATAGGACACTCATACATGTAGGACAATAGAAAGACCTCACAAACAGATCAGCTTCCTTTCCCTCTTTAGCTCTGAAAGCACCTGGGCAACAGGATTTGTTTGTTTGTTCGTTTGATTGGGGTTTAACGTCGTACTCAAGGGATTTTTCTTGTATGACGATGTGCCAGCCCAATGGGTGACGGATACCACCCTCGACACCACTGGCAACAAACAAAGATAAGACGGGACAAATACAGGACAATAACAGCACGCAATACAGACATCACAAACAGATCAGCTTCCTGTTGAAGCTCCCTCCAACCACCTGCAGAGCAAATATGGGTGATGTAGTATTTATATATGCAATTAGTAAACATGATAATTGGTTTTGCTGATATATGTTCAGCATTTTTTATAATATTTTTTGTGGATAAATGCTGGTGGAAAAGAATAATTAAACACCATTGAACGTTAACATATGACAATGTCACATGCAGTGCTCACTGAAACACATTTATATAAGCTGCTATTAAAAGTTGTTTGTTAAGGGTATAATGTATATTGCCTCAATGATATGCTGGTCTGAGCCACTTACATACAATTTCTAACCGAATTTTTTTTCAATATAAATGGCTACAAAAATGAGTTGATGATGAATTGTCAACTTCACACTGTTCCTTGCCTCATTACGTGGAAAGCCGAGAGGAAACCTTGAAAAATCCACCCCCACGATTGCCGGAGCTACATCGTGTGACTCACTCATATACCTGATGGTCGACAAACGAACTCGATCCTGTGAATGGTTAATTGGAGTAGGATTAGTAAACGCACACACTACCACTAAGCCACAGCCGCGGGCCACCACCAAAATGAGACAAAAAGTTTCAAGGGTAATATATGGCATTATGCATACATGAGACATTGGCAGGAGAAAGTTGGTTTTATGAATTGCTTAAAAGGGAACACCTGTTAAGTTTTTGTTGTGGTCTGTTGTGGTCATTTGTGGTAAAGAATAAAGCTAATTGTGTAAAATTATAACAAACAAGTATGTTTCAATTAATAGATATCAAACCAATTAAGATTTTCCTGCCAAGAGCTGTGACGTAGCCATATGATGGTACGGGGTTTGTACAATGACTTCTTCCCCATACACATATGTCATCAAGCCTCTGACCAATCAAGTACATTGGATTTTTCACCATTTTAAATCAATTTTTATCACCAAATTAAATATCACAAACAAAAGAAAATATTTCAATTGATGAAAACATGTTTTTAAGACATGTTTCGTCGGCTGAAATAAGTTTTTATTCATGCTTGTGGACATTTAAGAATTTCTGATTTATGGAAGACACTCGAGTAGCAGCTAACAGTGTACAAAAAAAAATCCCAAAACATTGCATAAATAGGGCAAATAAGATCTGTTATGCTGTCTATGTCAAGCATTTATCCTTTAATAACAAGCTTTATCTAAATTTTCAACATACATGTAGTTTGATTTTTTCTGTGACCCCAATGTCAGCAAACTACATGCACCCATTACACATAGAGCAAACTACTTTTTGATATTGTCATAATTTTCCTAAAACAATATCCAACTATCCTAACTCCTTCTGATGTTACCCAATTATCTGTTTAAATGTGCAGAGATTATATAAACATATGTACATGCCAGACACTTATTATTGGTGCTCATTTTCAGTATGAAATAAAACCAGGGAAATGAATACTGTTGTTAAAATCAACATACCTACTGTCGAATTAATTACAAGATCCCTCGTTTATGCCTAAAAATCATTTATTTAGTTCCAAACACTATTTTCAGCTTAATATACAGCAATAGTTCTGAGAAACTGTATGTAGGACACACAGAATAAGGTACTACAAGCAGATGTGGCTAGCCACAAGAAGGGCAAGAGTACTTCTGTGTACAATAATAGAACACAAGTATAAATGTGTACAAACCCTTTAGTCATGACAAACAAAATTAAACTGATCGATAAAACAAAATTGATGTTTGACATTGGTATAGAGTTATATGTACAAGTGCAATTTGGTCCAGTTATGTAAAAAAATATCCAGATTGTGTAAAAGTGTAATTTGGTCCAGTTATGTACAAAATACCCTTAATGTGTACATATTCGAATCCCGGTGGAGGCAAGCAAATTTTTCTCACTTCATTAAATCAAAATATACAAGTATTATTTGGTCCAGTTATGTAAAAAAAACAAAACAAATGCGTACAAGTGTAATTTTGCCAAGTTATGTACAAAATATCCCAAATATGTACAAGTGTAATTTGGTCCAGTTATGTACAAAATACCTCTAATGTGTACCAGTGTAATTTGGTCCAGTTATGTACAAAATACCCCAAATGTTTACAAGTGTAATTTGGGCCAGTTATGTAAAAAAAACCTAAACAAATGTGTACTATACAAGTGTAATTTTGCCAAGTTATGTACACAATACCCCAAATGTTTACAAGTGTAATTTGGGCCAGTTATGTACAAAATACCCCAAATGTGTACAAGTGTAATTTGGTCCAGTTTTGTACAAAATACTCCAAATGTTTACAAGTGTAATTTGGTCCAGTTTTGTACAAAATACCCCAAATGTTTACAAGTGTAATTTGGTCCAGTTATGTACAAAATACATCAAATGTGTACAAGTGTAATTTGGTCCAGTTATGTACAAAATACCCCAAATGTGTAAAAGTGTAATTTTGTCCAGTTTTGTACAAAATACTCCAAATGTTTACAAGTGTAATTTGGGCCAGTTTTGTACAAAATACCCCAAATGTTTACAAGTGTAATTTGGGCCAGTTATGTACAAAATACTCCAAATGTTTACAAGTGTAATTTGGGCCAGTTATGTAAAAAAAATACCCAAAATGTGTACTAGTGTTATTTGGTCCATTTATGTGCAAAATACTGCAAAAGTGTACAAGTGTAATTTGGTTCAGTTATGACCAAAATATCTGAATGTGTACAAGTGTAATTTGGTCCAGTTATGTACAAAATACTCAGAATGTGTACAATTAATTTGGGCCAATAATGTACAAAATAAGAAGTGTAATTTGGTCCAATTATTTACAAAAAACCCTGGATTTGTACAAGTGTTATTTAGTGTAATTTGGTCCAGTTAAGGACAAAATACCCAGAATGTGTACAAGTGTAATTTGGTCCAGTTATGGACAAAATACCCAGAATGTGTACAATTAATTTGGGCCAATAATGTACAAAATACCCTAAAAGTGTACAAGTGTAATTCGGTCCAGTTATGGACAAAATATCCTGAATGTGTACAAGAAGTCTGGTCTGTACATTTAACTTCAAAGACCAAACATGCTGTTCAAATCTAATTCTCAATGTCCTAATATGTGGGTGTGGAAACAGACAGGAAGAAACTTTGTTTATCTGTGCATTAGTGTTGGTATTATAGCTACAGGTTGTCCAAAAATATTAAATCTCAATCAGCATGCCTGCCATCTGGGGAGTGCAACAGGTAAATAATTAAAAAACTCAATCTGGCCCAGAAAAAAAAAACTAAATTCAAAAATAAATTGAGTCAAGATATTGACTCCTATTAATCCATGGGTTTAAACACCATAGTTAATTCACAGGACACTTTGAGTATCAGACTAATGGGTGAAGGAAACCACCCTGGATCACACTCGCAACAAACACAAATGAGACAGGGCAATAACATGATATAATACAACAACATTATAAACAGATCCGGTTCATTTTGCCCTTTAGCCCCTAAAGCACCAGGGCAACAGGAAGCTCTCTCCAAACCCTCTGCGCAAAGCACATGTATTGTGGAGGTATTTCAAAAAGATGTTTGGTCGTATACATGTAATATGTTTACATAAGGGACGTGTGGTGGGATAGGGTGTATGAACATTTTTACCTTTTAACATGTGTAGTTGTACAAGTAAGAATAGTACCTAGATGAATTCTCATACCAGGTCGCTTCATAAAGGTGAGTGATCCATCACTTGTCTACAATTACTATGCTTGTTTCATTAGGGTTTAATATTGGAAGCTTACTCAGAGAAATTAATTTTATTACAAGGCATTAAATTGTCCACTTAATGACTCCAATCTCTGCATTTCTTAAATATGTTGTAAACCCCGAGAAAAGACCTTGTAAACACCACCCCTGGAAAAAATGTAAAATTTCTCGCGACCACTAATCTTCAGGTTAAAAATTTCTCAAACCGGCAAATATGGTTCAATTTTTTTTTTAAACATTATGTACTATAGGTTTAACTTTTATGCGATAAATTGAACTTTTTATGGTTTGACATCGATATTGAAGTGGGTTTTATAAAAAAAATAATAAAATTTAAATTTTAGTCGCATGATTTTCCAGAGGTGGTAAACACCATCCCCACTATTGCCAGTCACCCCACCTTAAGGCCCACAGGAGACTCACACCTGTGAGCAGTACATCAAAGATGGATAGGTGGTCTGACTGAACCATGGCCCCCCTCTGCTTCATTTAGAATTTAGGTGTCTAATGTTGTTGTAGTTAAAATCAGTAATAAAATAACATCATATAGGTCACTAAGACTTATTCTCATCTTTATAGTTGAGCACAAGTTGAGTGACCACTCTCCTGCCATTGAGGCCTCTATATCCTCTTTAGTTAACAGTAAACAAAACATATTTTATCAATGGAAGAGGAAACCACACTTTCTTAACAAGACACTTTGAAAGAGAGAAATTCAGAGAATGCAACAATTGAATTGTGTGTGAAGGAGAGTCCAGTCATAGTACTGCTTGTCTGAAAGTATTTTCTCTTTAGAATACAAACTGTATTACACAATATCACTTCAGGCTGTAACAAGGTACCCCTCACATACATGTAGACTCACAATGGAACAATGATGAATCCCACTCTGGTCTTTGTGGTTTA
This sequence comes from Mopalia vespertina, assembly GCA_030265115.1. NCBI lineage: Eukaryota > Metazoa > Mollusca > Polyplacophora > Chitonida > Mopaliidae > Mopalia > Mopalia vespertina. The sequence goes on along the minus strand of JAQQZZ010150069.1, from coordinate 7,362 downwards.
TCTACAGAGGGGTATTTTTGAATAAGACTTGATGGTCCAGATTTGAAACGTGCACGTACCAGAATAGAAAGAGCATACTGTACAATATGGATTTTATATGTACATGTACCTTGCATGGATATATACCATGGCCTATGCTCATAACACTACATGTACTTAACTATCCAAAATTTAATTTAAAAAAATGAGAGAACTTTTAAACATCAATTGAAATACATAAACATTGTTTAGCTGAATTTTTTTATGATCCTAAATGAAAGATAATAAGTACAATTTATAAAGTCAACTGAATTATTCCACATTAACCCTTTTTCAGGGGAAATGAATGGCTGAAATTCTGCACTTAACTTTATAAAATATTAAAGTAGTTTGGGCTCTGATATATAAAAATATCCTTCTCGGACTCTCCAGCTACATACTACATATTACCTTGCAGAGGCTTAGCTAGAATTCAAAAGTATGGTGTCCAAAATGGTCATTTTGCTTCACACTTTAAATAACTGGGTGTCCAATTTTGACAGTTTTCCTATCTCCTGCATGTTAAAGTTTCTTAAAACAGGGTGTCCAAATGAGGCAATTGTTCACTTCAGGGTGCCATTTGGATGGGTGTCTGCCTAAGCCTTTATAGGTACTTGTTTTCTACACATGAGACCTGCCTACTCTAGAAGAAATTTATGTGTAAACAATTTGATTTTTAGGCATATTTTCTTACCATTTTGTGTATTTTTGTGTTATAGTATAGTACAGAATATTAATTTTTGATGGCATTTTGGCTTAAGTCTTATTTAACATAAATTATGGGAACAAAATACTTTAGAATACACCGGGTAGGCAGGCCTGACTCATTTATATGCCGTGGATGTTATGCCTTAAGCCTCTGTAGCTCAGTCGGTTAGAGCACTGGCCCTGATAGTCAGTGACCCCAGTTCAAATCCCAGTTGAGGCAAGTGATATTTCTCTCTCTACAATGATACTATATATTAGTTAGTGTAAAATTAATATTGATAACAGATTAATCAATACATCAAACTCTCACAGTATATGTAGTTGCTGTGAAAATAGTCAACTATCTATAGTTTTGTTCCTGATGGAAGTCTCTTGTGTAGTTGTACTGATTACTGATTGTTTCAGCAGCTGAGCTGTTTCTCAAAAGTACAAGGTTAAACCATAGGCAATCTAAAGCTAGTTATGTTTGTATACATGCCACATCCCAGTGATAAAACAGAAGGCAAACATTTAAACCAATAAGAGCATCCAAAACCATACATGAGGAATGAATAATTTTTTTGTCTTTTAGATAGTCTTAACGAAAATACCATACATGAGGAAATATAAAAACAACATAATAAACCAGGCCTGTGCTGTAATCTTTTCCAGCATAACCTAAAAATCGGTCCTGTAAAATTTTGTCAGACAGGTAACCTAACATTTACATTTTCCCCTGGTTTGCTGATATTTTAAATACATGTACATAAATGTGCCTTGTGAAAAATAAAGCAAAATTGCTTTAAAACACATAATTCATTGATTATTGGATGACAAAATTTGTCAAAATCAGTAGCAAAATTCAAATTAAGACAAAGACTGCAAACAATTTGGGAAACCTATAAATACATGTAGGTCCTCCTAAATTAAGTTTGCATAACCATGGGGTAACCCCGTTCTGACCGTTCTCCCCAACAGCACCATTAAACCATTACATTATCAGACCTGAATGAAATGTGATTTAAGTGATATAAATTACCATGCTTATTTACCCTGAATACTTTCACTTTCATTTGAATGTTTAACTCCAAATCATAATTTCCGATCTTCTTTAATATGGCTTACTGACAATGCCGAAGTTTCGAGTTATTACGCTATGACAACTGAGTGAGGTCACTTTGCAAAATGGCGGGCCACTTAAGGGCAAGGTGTGGCCACTAGCCTATACTTTAACATAGCTGGTAATCCATTTGAAGTAAAATATAGTTTTCAAATTGTTACTTTTGCAAAAAAGTATAATCCAATCCCGAGAACAATGAAATTTACAAGATTTTATTAACTATTATCTTCTTAATCTACAATATTGCGGCCTGTGTTACGAAACGCAGATTCCCCCTACCAGAAAGGGACGTCACTCTGTTGTCAGAACTTGAAACTCTCACATTCACAAATCTTAGTCCAACACTTACCCGATTTTCTGGTAAACAACGTGGATTAGATTTAAATTCGATTTCTTCAGGAATGGAACCTACGGTGGGAACATGAGAGGTTTTTTTTAGGATACTAGGACTGCCTCTATGCACAATGTTAATGTCCATGGGCAGGGAAGATTCGGGGAAAGCAGGACAACTTTTGCTTCTCTTCTTCGTCTTTTTATGATATGGCAAATGGCCATCAGTTTCAGATTGTTTACACGTACACGCATTTTGACCAACATTGAATGCTGAATCGTTGTCAGTACTATCGTGTCGCTCAAATACAGATGACTGTTTATCCTCAACACCATCATCAGAGGATCTGTCGCACTCTTCATCATAATAGGACAGAATCTCGTCTAATTCGGCCGTAAAACGAACACTTTTTGCACTTTCCAATTTCTTGTCGAATGAATTTATATCTGAACATAGATCCACATTAACTATTTTTGCATTGTAAGTGCTATCTTGACAACATTCCCTTGAGGAATCTCCAGATACATTATTTTGCTGACAAATAATTTCAGCAGAATTCTTGTCATAGTGTGCTGAAAAACTTTCCTTGTTGGAATTATGAGCACAAGTAAGTTTAGTAGAATCCAATAAGTATTTATCAAAATCAATCTCCTTTGACTTATGGACATCCTGTCTGTGACTGCTAGAAGCTGTTGATGTACAGAACACGTCACTGCATGACTGAGACTTCTGGAGTCTGGATGTTTTAGAATCCTCATTGAGAGATTTGTTCGGAGATAACTCTGGATCATCAAAGCTGAATACATCATCATCTGAGATATCACAATCCTTGCTAGGTCTTACCTTAGCCTTGCCGCCGAGAAATCTCCTTTCAAAGATTCTCAGAAATGTACCACTGACAAGAGAAAGTCTTCTTGGATGTCCAGTAGACAGTTTGTCTTTTTTACAGTCTGACAAGTTCTGTACACTCTTAGACTTTTTTTTAAGACTTAAAAAGTGCTTAGAAACAGGTTCTGAACATTGATCCCGCATCGTCATGTCTTGTTCTGTCAGATTTAGCAAATCCACACATTCATTACAAAATATGACACAAGACTAATACTGTAGCGATAAAATCAGTCTTGATCAGTGAGTGGCATTTGGGATAGAAATAAACGCCTTCATCAATTTGAAGAGTTTAAATTGAAAATCATAAGCTGCAGAATAACCATAATCAGGTATATGTAGTTTCCTTTCAATTTTGCTCAGTGAATCCCACAAATTAACTATTCAAGTTGTTTCCTTTCAATCTTGCCCAGTAAATCCCACAGATAAACTGTGTATATAGTTTTCATATAATTTTGTTCAATGAATCCCACAGATAAACTGTGTATATAGTTTTCATACAATTTTGTTCAATGAATCCCACAGATAAACTGTGTATGTTGTTTCCTTTCAATTCTGCTCAGTAAATCCCACAAATTAACTGTTTAGGTTGTTTCCTTTCGATCTTGCTCAGTGAATCCCACAGATAAACTGTTTATGTTGTTTCCTTTCAATCTTGCTCAGTGAATATCACAGATAAACTACATGTATGTAGTTTTCTTACAATTTTGCTCAGTAAATCCCACAGATAAACTGTGAATGTAACTTGGCCAAAACTGGGATGTGCTTCTGGAATAATCTTTGGTTTACAAGGTTCTTTCTTTCTTCAGATGGCCAGACAAACACAGAGGATTTCAGAAATACAGGTCAGTATGGTTTGTACTTAAATTTGGCCACCTGTCAAATATAACAGTTTGGTTCTGTGTTACACTGTTAACATGTCCTTATTGAACAGCCCTCATAGACATAAAACCCCAGACATCAGAGAGCAATATCTTATAACCTTTAGATTTTAACAAGTTAACTGTCGCAAGGATCCATCTTGGACAAACACAAGCAACTAATCAATGACTTTAAATTGATAAAAACAAAATATAAGACTTTAAGAAAGTGTTTACAGGTGGACATTTGATCAGCTTTCTAGTCACACCTGACCTGCCTGAAACAATCCTGAGACAGTAACTACGAAGCAGTAACTCCTCAGGATTCTTGAGCTAGAAGGCCTTCAATGTGACCATAGGTCAACTGGTCAAGTAATATTTACTGGTCATTCTTCTGGTCATATATCTTTCTTAAAGTCGTTAATTCTCTTTATTAGCCTGGTCAGCCAGACAAAAAAGGAACTGTGTCAACATAACATAGTGACACAGACACCAAAGTTCAAGCACCAATGAAATTCTGAGATTGTCCCTTGATCTTTTGGTTATTACCTATAGCACACTGTCTCAAAGAGGAGAGTATCAGTATTATGGTTCCCTTAACCACATAGTCAATTTGATTCCCTTTGTTGTGGCCAGTGTCATGGATCAACAACAAGAGTTATTTTTAAATATTTGACAAACATCAGAGGATAAAGTCAATTGTGCACTGAAAGACCTTATCAATTATGGCAATGATCTGATATTTATCAACAATAACCTTAGATATGGCTTTGAATTTGTGTTTCTGTGATCAGCACAAATGTAGAGTGTGAGTTGCACAAAATCTTATCAAAAAGCAAACCAAAAAAGTGATGTTTTAATGTAACTGCTTTTTGGTTAAGCTCAATTCATAAAGTTTGCTCAGAAGAAAAAAAAACAGGACAACAAAAAGGCTAAAGGTTAAACTAGCACCAATACATGTAGTTTACAAATATGAATCTACAAGACGGATTAATTGCCAACTTTCTGTCATGAAACTCATTCAGGAAAAATTTTCAAAATATTTTATGTGCATATTTGTCCTGCAGCCATATAAAAATGTTATATTCTTGCCTACATGTATTTTAGAGGCCAAAGTTAAATGCTGTCCCCTTAACACTTCTTAGTTAGGAATGTAACCTGTTGACTGAAGTGCTTGACAACAGAGACCTGAACTGGAGTATCTGTCAACAACAGCTCCCAGATAACAGATCAATCTCTCAGGTGAACACTTATTACAAGGTATATGGGAGGTCAAAATATTTGGAAGGCTTTCTCCATACTAAATGTTCCTTTTTGTTCAGGTAAATAGTGAAGGGTCATTCATGTACCAGAAGTTCCGTTTCAGCAACAGTTGGAAGTTTTCATCATTGCATATTTACTTAGTTCCTTAGCCATCCTTACATGTAGTTCATACATGCAGGTATTCTGGGTCTATCCACTTGAAAATCAATAAAAGAAAATTTCTTGAATAAGCATTTAATTTCTTCAGAAAACATAACATGTAGTGCATAGAATTCCTTTACTGGTTTCAACTGGTGGACAGTACTAGTATTTGTTTAACCAAATACAGTGTACCAACTGATCACCACCTTATGGTAATTACCTAATAATATCCCATTTGTGTCAAAACTCTGTACTTCATCATCACCAGTGATTTTCCAAAAGCATGTTTTTCCAGAACACTTCTTAATAATCCAATGTGGCAGAGAACTCTCCAGGTACACTAATAGATAAGCCACGTAATACGACTAAAAATATAGATATAAGCGTAACTAATCCCGGTTGTACATGTATCATGAGAGTTCATCGGTAATCCAACTCTACCAAGAGATTTTAAGGAGTGTCTTCTACACTGTATGTACTTCCTCATGCAAAGCTGCTTATAAACCGAACATGACGCTGCTTATAAACCGAACATGATTCCGGATTTGTAGATTTTATATGATAGATAAACTTTAAACACTGTTAAGGCAGCAACACATACGCGGAAAAGTTCGTGTAATTCCCCACCAACACACTAGTCATAAGAAAACCAGTAGCTTACATAATGTCAATAGCATTCGAGTTAATATGAAGTAGATCACAAGATAAATATATTGTTTGATTAAGACAGCCTGGCCAACATTTCCCAAGGAAGATAGGCTGTGTCTATACTGGCCTAGACTTCTAGTGTATTCAGTCAAGGGAACAAGGGTCCTAAATCTCAGCTACTGTCTCCAACAATCTCAATTTTCAAAAGTGTTAAAGGGACTTGACATGTGTGCCTTGTGGATCTGTTTCGTTAACAATTCATAACAAAGATAATTCTATTTTCTTTATTTTCATACTCAGATTCTGGAATAGTATATGCTATAATTGTCCAGGGGGCTAAATGGTGTTAGTACAGACAGTATGCATTAAAGGCGTCTTTTCAATACTTTGTGAACAAGTACTTTGTTTGCTTGAGTGTGGTAGAATGCCCAGACAAGCCCACTGTGAACATAATCTTTTCTATAGATTTAAGACCTCTTAAACTCGTTTCCAAATAAAGGAGACTTTTTCACAGTAAACATAAATCATTATATGACAGTAAAGCATTGTTAATATTTTCATTACGCTACCAAACCGGATATCTATAATCCATTTCCATTCTATTTGTAAGCAAACTTTTCTTTTGTCGAAAATTCAATAACAGATTTAAATAAGTTTAAATCTGTGTAAGGTGTTTAAAAACTAAAATCTTTCTTTCTTTTAAATAGACCACCCAATATACATGTACTTTCTTGGACCCATTTCAAAATGTCATTCATAAACAGAACTGTAGATGTTATTGAGATTTCACAACTCACCAATCGATTGATTGATTAATTGGTGTTGACATGTTTCTTTTACACTTACAGGACTGATGAGTACTCCAATAGTAAAGTCACATAAACAAAATCGGTAAAGGTGTTTGGAATTAAACAATTGATGTTCTCTGACTGTCACAGGTAAAAACATTTGATTAAAGCGATACTTCTCTCTGCAATAAAATGCATATATGTAAAACGGGCATCATTCCTTTTGTTGAATTGTGCTCTCCAATTTTCTAATCGAGCTATATCCATTTTATAATTGGATCTTAAACATTGGGTATTGCTTAAACTATTAAACTACAGTCAAATTCATCTATGCGGCCATGTCTTGCTACTTTAATCAATAAACAGAATAGCTCTACAAATATTGACCAATCAAATATCTTTCTTGTCACACTAGGGGGCATTCGTCACGAGACCTGTAGAGTCGACTGTTTAAACCTTTGACAGTTGACACCAATGACCTATATAGGTCAATGGTTCACACATGTTATCAACCTTTAACACAGAAGAGTGTGAGTCTCATGACGTCATGAATAGGGTTGCCACGCCCAAAATGTCAGCTACCAGTGATTGTAGGTAGGTATATACTCGTAACCCTCAAGT